>LR812533.1:18936248-19020785 GCA_903798195.1 Danio kyathit | reverse complement strand
ACACTCCATACATGTGCACACCAAACATATGCACACAATACACTCTATACATATGCACACGATACAATCCATACATATGCACACATGATACACTCTATACATATGCACAGATGATACACTCTATACATATGCACACATGATACACTCCATACATGTGCACACCAAACATATGCACACAATACACTCTATACATATACACACGATACAATCCATACATATGCACACATGATACACTCTATACATATGCACAGATGATACACTCTATACATATGCACACATGATACACTCCATACATATGCACACATGATAAACTCCATACATGATACACTCCATACATATGCACACATTATACACTCCATACATATGCACACATAATACACTCTGTACAACTACATAACTACATCTGTAAATATACACACACAATACACCTTATACTGTATATACACTCTATACATATACACACATGATACACTCTAAACATATACACACACATGATACACTCCATACATATGCAGATAGGATACTCTATACATATGCACACGATACACTCTATACATATACACATGATACCTTCCATACATATACACACCAAACATATGCACACAATACACTCTATACATATGCACACGATACAATCCATACATATGCACACATGATACACTCTATACATATGCACAGATGATACACTCTATACATATGCACACATGATACACTCCATACATATGCACACATTATACACTCATAATACACTCTATACAAATACACACATGATACACATGCACATATAATACACTCCATACATGATACACTCTATACATGTACACACTCCATATATATGCACACACGATACACTCTATACATATACACACATGATACACTCCATACATAAGCACACATGGTATACTCTATACATAGATACACTCCATACATATACACACATGATACACTCCATACATATGCACACATGATACACTCCATGCATATGCACACACACACACAATACACTCCTGTCAGGGTCTTGGATAGAACCCGGGTCTCTGGTGTGAGAGATACAATACTGTACATACATATGCACACATGATACACTCTATATACACACACACACACACACACACACACACACACACACACACACACACACACACACACACACACACACACACACGATACAATCCATACATATGCACTCTATACATATACACACACATGATACACTCTATACAGATGCACACATGATACTCTATACATATACACACACTACCAATGCACACATGACACACTCTATCCATATACACATATGATACACTCCATACATGAAACACACTCTATACATATGCACACATGATACACTCTATACATATACATACATGATACACTCCATACATATACACACGAGACACTCTATACATATACACACACATGATACACTCCATACATGTGCACACCAAACATATGCACACAATACACTCTATACATATGCACACGATACAATCCATACATATGCACACATGATACACTCTATACATATGCACAGATGATACACTCTATACATATGCACACGTGATACACTCCATACATGTGCACACCAAACATATGCACACAATACACTCTATACATATGCACACGATACAATCCATACATATGCACACATGATACACTCTATACATATGCACAGATGATACACTCTATACATATGCACACATGATACACTCCATACATATGCACACATGATAAACTCCATACATGATACACTCCATACATATGCACACATTATACACTCCATACATATGCACACATAATACACTCTGTACAACTACATAACTACATCTGTAAATATACACACACAATACACCTTATACTGTATATACACTCTATACATATACACACATGATACACTCTAAACATATACACACACATGATACACTCCATACATATGCAGATAGGATACTCTATACATATGCACACGATACACTCTATACATATACACATGATACCTTCCATACATATACACACCAAACATATGCACACAATACACTCTATACATATGCACACGATACAATCCATACATATGCACACATGATACACTCTATACATATGCACAGATGATACACTCTATACATATGCACACATGATACACTCCATACATATGCACACATTATACACTCATAATACACTCTATACAAATACACACATGATACACATGCACATATATTACACTCCATACATGATACACTCTATACTGTACATGTACACGCTCCATATATATGCACACACGATACACTCTATACATATACACACATGATACACTCCATACATATGCACACATGGTATACTCTATACATAGATACACTCCATACATATACACACATGATACACTCCATACATATGCACACATGATACACTCCATGCATATGCACACACACACAATACACTCCTGTCAGGGTCTTGGATAGAACCCGGGTCTCTGGTGTGAGAGATACAATACTGTACATACATATGCACACATGATACACTCTATATACACACACACGATACAATCCATACATATGCACACATGATACTTTATACATATACACACACATGACACACTCTATCCATATACACATATGATACACTCCATACATGAAACACACTCTATACATATGCACACATGATACACTCTATACATATACACTCCATACATATACACACATGATACACTCTATACACATGCACACACTACACACATGATACACTCCTGTCTCTGGCGTGAAAGGGGAATCACGTAACCACTGAGCTGTTGGAAGTTGGTGAAATGCACTCTATGCATATGCATACATGATACACTCCATCCATATGCACACATGATACACTCTATACATATACACATATGATACACTCCATACATGAAACACACTCTATACATATGCACACATGATACACTCTATACATAGATACACTCCATACATATACACACACACACACACACACACAATACACTCCTGTCAGGGTCTGGGATAGAACCCGGGTCTCTGGCATGAAAGGTGAATCACGTAACCACTGAGCTGTTGGAAGTTGGTGAAATGCACTCTATGCATATGCACACATGATACACTCCATACATATGCACACATAATACACTCCATACATATGCACACAAGATACACTCCATACATATGCACACATGATACACTCCATACATATGCACACAAGATACACTCAATACATATGCACACATGATAGTCTATACATATGCACACGATACACTCTATACATATACACACAATACCAATGAACACATGATACACTCTATACATACAAACACACACACGATACACTCCATACATATGCACACATGATACACTCCATACATATGCACATATGATACACTCCATACATGATACTCTCTATACATATGCACACATGATACACTCCACACATATGCACACATGATACACTCTATACATATGCACACATGATACACTCCACACATATGCACACAATACACTCCATACGGGCCGCTGGGGCGGCGGTTGTCGGTTGGCAAAATTAACCGAAATGAGCATCCCTAATTCTGATCCAGCTACGCAGCCTTCTCGCATAGAACTGCTATATCATTCTAGGTGTTTTAAACATTTTTTGTGAATATTTCACTTTAATTTTATTTAGACTAATTATTATTTTATTTGACAAACCAGTTCGTGTTTTGACGCTGAAGGATATAGCGGACTGGTATACTATAGTATATAAAAGTTTAGTTTTTACATATAGTATTGCATTAATTTGCATAGACGTTTTATAGTTTATATAGGCCTAAAATGAACGCCTTGATTTGGAGTTATTATTTGAAACATAATTACTAATAAAACATATTATTTAAAACATATATGAAATATAGGACTTGCGGTGGTAGCCGGTGTCACATCCCCGGCTCGTTCCTGCTCACCCAATCTGGTTTAACCACCTCATACCAGTCCCATCCAATCACATGAACCTTCCCCTGAGTACTAACCATCTGCACCTGTTCATCATTAGCCCGGACACTATATATACTCACCTCCTTCGTTCATTCAGCGACCGGTATTGAAGTTGTATGGTTGTCTTCACCCAAGCTCCTTCGTCTTCTTGTCTTGCATGGATATTCCTTCTGAGTCTTTGTAACCATTGCACTGATAAAGGGAAGTGTCTTTAATGATACTCTGTACATATGCACACACAGGATACACTCTATACGCTCTCTCTATATAATTGTACACACACACACATGATACACTCCATACATATACACACATAATACACTCTATAAATATACACACTATACACATGCACACATGATACTCTTTACATACACACATGATACACTAAATGCATATACACACATGATACTCTATACATATGCACAAACATAATGCAGTCTATACATATACACACAATACAAATGCACACTTGATACACTCTATACATATACACACATCATACACGTGCACACATGATACACTCTATACATGAAACACTCCATACATATGCAAACATGATACTCTATACATACACAACGTTTCCGCTACATTAATTTTTCCATGGCAGGGCGCCACGCCAAAATTCATCCCGCCAGAGCTACATTACAGCTTATCATTCAAAACATTGGTTTTTTTTTTAAATAGCGGGTTATAATCGCACCAAAGCGTATTAAAAGGTAAGTGAATTATAACAGCGCAAACTTTTCTGTAACCGTAGTGCTGTGCGTTATTTGTTCAACCCTTTAAGGTGACATGCTGACTGACTGACTGACAGGTGCATGATGCGTGAGGCCAGCAATCACAGCGTATAGCTTTGAGTTAGAATGAACACAGTTTCCATAATTATACTTTATTTACAGATAGAGGTTTATGCCTCTGCATACAACAAACAAAGACTTTATCTTGCTGGAGTTTATAGCCGTTTCACTTTATCTCAGGACGCATTAATGCCACTCCTAGGACTATTGGAGACATTCATAAATATTCCTAGCAAATCTTATAAAGGTTGGAGACAACTTCACTATGTAAACATGCTAATTTGCACTTGAGCAGCGTATATTTGAGGGCGTGCAAGAAGTTTTGTGCACAAACAGAGGAAATCCTAGCGCAAGCAAAAAGATCTGCATGCTCGTATTACACAAATCCGATCTCAACTTGTAGTACTGCATCACAACATTTGTCATTGAAATAACGCCATAGGTAGTTGGTAGATCAAAAGGCCTGCTGCAACAGCTAAAAAAATCCTAGAGGAAACACTGCATATGCACACACATGACACACTCTATACGCTCTATACATATACACACACATGATACACTCCATACATACATACATGATACACTCCATACATATGCACACATGATGCACTCTATACATACAGTAGATATATTCCACACATATGCACACATGATACACTTCATACATATACACACATGGTACACTCCATACATGATACACACATGATACACTCTATACATATACACACACATGAAACACTCCATACATATGCACACATGATACACTCTATACAAATACACACATGATACACTCCATACATATGCACACATGATACACTCTATACATATGCACACATGATACACTCCATACATACACACACACACACACACTCCATACATATACACACATGATACACTCCATACATATATACACATGCACACATGATACACTCCACACATATGCAAACATGATACACTCCATACATATACACACGATACACTCCATACATATGCACACACGATACACTCCAAAAATATGCACACATGATACACTCCACACATATGCACACCATACATATGCACACTTGATACTCTATATGCTTTTTACATACACACACACACACATGATACAATCCATACATATGCACACATGATACACTCCATACATATGCACACATGATACACTCTATACAAAGATACACTCCATACACTTTTGTCAGGGTCTGGGATAGAACCCGGGGTCTCTGGCGTGAGAGGTGAATCACGTAACCACTGAGCTATTGGAAGTTGGTGAAATACACTCTGTGCATATGCACACATGATACACTCCATACATATGCACACAATATACGATAAATATACACAAACAATACACCCTATACACATATACACTCCATACAAATACACACTATACATATACACACATGATACACTCCATACATGTGCAAACAAGATACACTCAATTCATATGCACACATGATACACTCCATACATATGCACACATGATACACTCTATTCATATACACACAATACCAATGCACACATGATACACTCTGTACATACACACACACACACATGATACACTCCATACATATGCAGACATGATACACTCCATACATATGCACATATGATACACTCCATACATGATACTCTCTATACATATGCACACATGATACACTCCATACATATATACACACACACACACACAATACACTCCATACATATACACACATGATACACTCCTTACATATACACACATGATACACTCTATACATATACACACATGATACACTCTATACAAATGCACACATAATACACTCCATACATATGCACATATGATACACTCCATACATGATACTCTCTATACATATGCACACATGATACACTCCATACATATATACACACACACACACACACACACACACACACACACACACACACACACACACACACACACACAATACACTCCATACATATACACACATGATACACTCCTTACATATACACACATGATACACTCTGTACATATACACACATGATACACTCCACACACATGCACACGATACACTCCATACATATGCACACATGATACTCTATATATATGCACACAATACACTCCATACAAATGCACACATGATACACTCTATAAATATACACACACAATACACCCTATACATATATACACTCTATCAATATACACATGTACACATGATACACTCTATACATATACACATAGGGCTAGAGTGGGACTCCTTTTCAGCCCTGGAGTTTCAAGCCTTAGACCGGCCCACCTCAGTTCACGACTGACTATATTAAAATAACGTCATTTCCAATTCAGTTTCTAATGACACCATTATGTCTTTTTCAAGGACACAGCTGCTTTAAAACTTCAAATGTTTTTCATAAATATAAAAACATTAAAGTGTAGCTAAATCTCCAATACTATTCTTTAAAACATCACAATGTCCTTTCCTGCAATATCTGAATATATATTCTGTGCAAAACTCTTTATACAGTAGGTGAGAGTTTAATATGGCCGTTACCACCACACAATGTACCGCCGCCACTCTAAAGGAAAAAGAATTTGTTTTTTTAGGTATGCCTGCAGTTTGCGACTATGCCGCCAGGTGGCACAAAGGGACGGGATGCAAACGAACAGAAATAGCCTATACATTAGCTGTAATTACTCTGCTGCTTGTAAATAAAGATAAACAATGAAACAAAGCAATATAATTCCTTCATTAATCATTAAAAAGAAAACTAGGCTGCATTATTTAAAGGAATAAAGAATAACAAATAACCTTTGGGGTGAAATGCTTCAAAACAAGTCCGCTATATGCTTCAGCACCAAAACAAAAGTCGCAGTGATATTGTGTTGGTTTGTTAAATAAAATAATAATCTAGCCTAAATTAAATTAAAGGGAAATATTCACAGTTTCAGAGAAGCCTATATTAACTGAAAGAAGGATATTTCTGGTCACAGTTTGACACAAACGAGTTGACAAACCAGCGCTGATGCTGATCGCCTTTGTGCTGCCTGGAGCCGCGTCATAAACTCAACAAATAGGCTATATATAAGCTTATATAATATACATTTTTAAATAGCCTACATAGCCTAATCTACGAATCAAACAAATCCAAAGATTTTTTGATGTTTGCATAATGATAACTTCGCACCAAACTGAGGTTTTCATTTTACAGCTTATAAAACATGTATGCAAATTAATGCAATATCATATGTAAACAACTAAACATAAACCGCGAGTGAGACAGAGGAAATAAGTCATAATCATAATTAAGACAATCTTTAAACTAATGACTTCTATTAAAAATGTTGACAGAGGTTTGTAATATAATACTAACAGCGGAGCATTAATTTAATGCATATTTTCCGTAAAGCGATCAATTTGAGGTAGTCTAATATTTTTATTTGACGGAAGAAAAAAAACATGATTGGACAAACAGCATATGCCGGTTCTTAAAAAGGATTCAGTCAGTGTTTTTGTTTTGTAATCTAAATTTGTAATATCAGTAAAAAATAGAGAGCAGGATTTATTTTATTCTTTTTAAAATTTATTCTGTTTTTCTATGCTACTGAAAACACTGCAGGTGCGTGAAGATGCTCTATTTTGTTCTGTATGCTGTTCGCATGTTAAAATAAATCAGTATTTCAAAATGCAATATTTAATGTGTCACACAAAATAGGCACGTCAACTTTTTTAAAAATTAAATAATGTTTTAATATTAATCTGTTAACGCTTAATATTCAGTTAATGAGTGGCGGTTGGCAACTTTTTTTAAAAATTAAATAATGTTTTAATATTAATCTGTTAACGCTTAATATTCGGTTAATGAGTGGCGGTTGGCGGTTGTCCAGCTGCGCAGCCTCCTCGCATGGAACTGCTATATCATTCAAGGTGTTTTAAACAGTTTACGTGAATATTTCACATTAATTTTACTTAGACTAATTATTATTTTATTTGACAAACCAGTTCATTTTTTGACGCTGAAGCATATAGCGGACTAGTATACTATAGTATTACTGTACATATAGTATTGCATTAATTTGCATAGACGTTTTATAGTTTATATAGGCCTAAAATAAACGACTTGATTTGGAGTTATCATTTAAAACATAATTACTAATAAAACATATTATTTAAAACATAAACCTGCGTTCCCGCAGGGTTGAAATATAAGACTTGCGGTGGTAGCCGGATTGAAACATACTATTTACCCACATAACATAAATAGTTAACTATATGCCAAAAACAAAACATAATTTCATTTTTAATAACAATTGTATTTTTTATGACACTTTTCTTTTTAATAGGTTAAAGTAGACTGAAATTAAAAAGAAATGCTTTATGCTATTCAGGAGCAATGTGCACACACTGACAGGTCAAATCTGCTTCTCTCTCTTTCAAGTTCAAAGCAAATTTGAATGCCAAAGGATTTTAGATATGTATATAAAATATCCTATGTAATATATTTTCATCAACAAATTAATAAAATAATTAGCAAATGAGAAATAAATGACAGAAAAGTTGATAAAAACAGACATTATCTTTAAAAACTATCATAATTGCAAGATAAAAACGAGTAGATTTTTTAAATAAGGCAAATGCGTTGATTAACCATTACTAATAATATATATATATATATATATATATATATATATATATATATATATATATATATATATATATATATATATATATATATATATCTATATATATATATATATACATAATGGTATATATTTTGCTGCCAGTTTACATGTCCTCATTCATGTCATTTACATGTCAGTTTACATTTTGTCCTCTCCGAGTATAGTTTAATAGTATAAGTTTTTAGTCATTTAGATTAAAGAATATATTATTTAGCCTACGTTTTCTCTCAGTATCGAGGCTGTGCGTCCACTTTCAGCTGAATACAGGCCTAAAATAAATATTTTCTTTAATAATTCTTTTTTCGAATAACAAACAATTTTAACCACGAGGAGATACCGACAGCTTGATATGCAGTATTTTCTAAAATGGTATTTAGCTCGGAATAAAAACAATTCACTAAAATGAATTTAGTTTGTTTTTCTTTCTTAAAATAAAAGATTGGATTGGATTAGCCTATTTGACAGTGTGTAAACATTAGAAATAATAATTAGGCTAAGATACAGTAGACCCCCCCCCCCCCTTCATTCAGAAATAAAAAAATGGAAGCCTTCCTTTTTGACCATGGAAACAGAGTTTTGAAAACCGTTTTCATTCAGACTTCGAAAGCTTTATAGAGAGAACATTAACTGTCACATATAGCCTAGGCAACATATAACAAAATGGAGTCTAATAATTAACATAACTGCCTTTTTTCATTTTCATACAATATGTGTGGGTTTTGACAATATGTGTTTAATAAGGCTATAAAGATTAGCCTATCAGAAATATGAAATAAATGTCTCTTTTGCTGAATATTTGTTTTATTAATCTATATCTTTAATAATTCAAAAATCAACCCGCTTTGGCCCAGAGGAAGAGGCGCGCAGCACTGCGTTTCCCAAACAACGACATAACTCGCGGCTGAATACTACCATAGTACGATGCATTTGGGAAAGGAACGATGTAGTGATGAGTGTTTCCCAAAACCTGTAGTTTCTCTGTCGCAGATCTATTGTTTATGTTTAAGTTATAACATAAAATGCCCATAATGCTCTAAACGGGGTGGAGGAACTACTTCTTTAGAGAAGAACCGCATAATTTATTTGTGCAAATTATATTGTTTTACACACACATGCATTTAAAAAAAACTATATTAGTTTTGGTAAAAACATGCTCTCGTTTTCCATATTAATTGAAATATATGCAAACGGCTCATATAGGACCAATGTTTCCTTTACAAATATTATTAAGAACATTCCATATTCTATTCTAAAACAGAAAATCACTTCCAAAGCTAACACATATTCTAATCTCATATATAAATCATATAAATAAATAAATAAATAAATAAATAAATAATGAGGCTGTTTATTAAGAAATGAAATTTAATATTTATTATTTATTAGGAAATGAAAAAAACATACTTTAATAATGATATTAATAATATTAATGATGATGACGATTATTATTATTATTAAATAGGATATTGTTTATTTAATTTAATTTTTTGAACAGTCTACTTTTACATTTTGACACATGTAAACCACTGCAGAAATGGTCTAACCAACAGGCCCATGTCATATACAGTACAGATACTTAATAAATAACCTACTATAAATTAAAAGCATAAAGTAAGCTATGTTTTTTGTTTTCACAAGCCAGGAACTATGTTTTTTACAGCTCCAGAGGTGTAGTTGCAAGTGTACAAGTTTGCGAATGTTCGTTGAAACGATGGTTTTGGGAAATGGCAAATCAACGAACTATGTTTGTAATGACGGAACTTGCGACCTTAGTTGGCTAACGATGGTTTTGGGAAACGCACCCCAGTTTGTGAATGATATTTTTCCACACTATAGGCTAGCCTATGCCGTGCAACAGGTAACAATTTTGCTTTTGACCTAGATATCCAGTCAAAGCACCACGCATCCTAGCATTATGGATATATTGGCAAAATATTATTATTATACATTAGTGGACATAATGCGCTTTTTTAAACAAGCAGATTTTTTTCTTTCTCTGCATGCGTGTGAAAGAGAAATGAACAGAGAAAATGAACAGACGATAAATAATATGCGGCTCACTTTGCGTGCGGATATGCCCATTTATTTAATTCATAACTGCCACTAGTTCTGAGTGCATGAGAGTGTTTTACATGTAGTGGCAGTTGGTCAAATATGTGTAACATAGCCTGTAATAAATAACAAATAGCCTACTGATGAAGTTATATAACAAAGTGATGCGCTCCACCGGCACAATAATCTTAATATTATTTTGTAGTGTGTGCCGTGGCGCAGTTTTCATATGTGCACATGTTTAAGATTTGAGATAATAACATCGCCATGATGGTCAAAGAAATCGAAACATTCTTTTCACCCCAACGCAATTTAATAGGGCACTATAAAGGCTAAAGAACTTAATTCTTATATTTGCTTTTTGCAGCCTAGGGCTATACATCTCACCATGTATTGTATATTTTTAAATCATACAGTATAGTGTAAAAGGATGTTTATTACTAAGAAAACTAAAACAAAATTATATTTTAATTGAACACATCACATATGGTACACATACAGAACCGTCTATCTAGTATTGTGAAAGGGCAAAGCTCAAAATCTGTGGTTGATAGGCGCACCAGCTACCGCCGCCTCAGCGGTATGAGCGGCGGCAAAGGGAACAAATTGAAGTAGTGACATCTGTCAATATCCAGTCCTTTGTAAGGGTGGTCACACAAAAAAAACTAATAAATTATGTACATCTTTAGGTAACCCAAACAGTGTTATATGTCTTAGTAAACATTTAGTATGATTTACCATCAGACATTTTTTTTAAAAATGGTTATGTTCCTTTTTGTAGAGTGTTTGTAAACTTCTAGTTTCAACTCTATGTCTGAAATCATAGAATTCGAAAAACAGTATGTGAGAAGTACCCAGATGACTTCTTACTTCCGGCGAGATACGTACTGAAGTGTGCATCCCATGCACGCTATGCTATCCTATGAGGCTTCGCGAGAGAATTCATGAATGTGAATGACGCAACTCACGCGAACAGGTCATGAGATCATGACAAAATGGTGGATGTAGTACGTCCAAGTTCCTTTCAAACTGCTGACATTCATACAGTATAGAACCTAGTAGATTATTACATTTAAATTGAAGTTTAAATCAAATGCAGTACCTTTTGATTGGTAGGTGGTTTCGGACGCAGCCATTATGTACAGTTCGACATGTGAAAGTGTTCCCCCATTTGTTTTCATCAAATCATCATCTATCCACAGAATTTGTAATGTAGTCAAATGTCTCTGGGACAAAAGCAGCTCCATAAATGCTAAAGCTTTAAATAAAATTGAAATCATCAACAAAAGCCCGACCCCTTCTATGTTTACAAATACAAGTGCAGCCGTTTACAGGTCATTTCTGGTTAATGATGTTAGAATTTACTGGTATTTTGGAATGGATGTGTGAATGGTCTTTTCCAGAAAAATTCCGGAACGTGTGAACATGGCTTTTTTTAATTTACCGGTAAAGCAGTTCCGGAAATTTTCCGGATATTTTCCAGTATCACTGTGTGAAAGGGGCTAGTGTGCGCTAGCAAAATAAACATAGCAAATTTTGACTTCACATGGACTATAGGCAGAGAAATGGTCAGGCATACTCAGCATTCCTGATCCACATTAGCTCAACGACTTTGACTTACAGAACTGTGATATAAACAAAATATTTATATTTATTTATGGCTATTTTGAAAAAAGGGGAGGAGCTACTTGATATGTTCTGTCCTGTCTTCGTGTTTCAGTTGAAATTACATCATGCATTGAACAAAGCTGCGCATTTCAAGGCACTGCAAGAGACATTTAAAGAAGTCAGAAGTCCCAGAACTTCATGAACTGGGGTTATATACTATTTCATGTCAGATTATATCTGCTCGAGCACTGGTCGTCTCACTGTCAGTCTGAGTGAAACGGTTGCCCACCCAAACTGTTCACTAGGCTTTTCATGCCACCCTCCCAATTAGAGCCCAGGTCATGGGAGAAGTTTTAAATCACACATGCTCTCATTAGCAAAACCATACTCGGCTGTATTTTTAGGTGCCTGGAAGTGATACATTTGAGAGTCATCTGAGGTTTCTCATGATTCTGCAGGAACTAAAACACACTTCTCACGTTTTGCCTTTACCCTCTGAAACACCTCCAGGATTGAGCAGCGTGATGAAGCGTCAGCCATTCATCGTCTTTGTTCTCACTCTCACTGGGGCTCAAAAAAAAAACAAACAGGCCCTCGTTGCCTCGAGTTTCTGTGAATAAAACGCCTCATTTAAAAAAGCAATTAAGAACGAGCTGGTTCCTTCAAACATGCTGAGTCTCACCCGTGCCAATTCTTCATCAGTTATACACCCTGACAGCGCTATTTAAAAGAGATAGTTCACTTGAAAATGAAAGCTCTGTCATTGTTTACTAACCCCTAAGTGGTTTCAACGATTGATGAGTTTCTTTCTTCTGATGAACTCATTTTCCTTCGCCTTAGTTCCTTATGTATCAGGGGTCACCACAGCGGAATGAACCCCCAACTAGTCTGGCACATGATGTACACAGCGGATGCCATTCCAGCTGCAACCCAGTACCCATACACTCTCACACTCACACACACTATATGGCCAATTTTGTTTACCCAATTCACCTATAGTGTATGTCTTTTGACTGTATGGGAAACCAGAGGAAATCTACGCCAATACAGGGAGAACATGCAAACTCCACACAAAAATGCCAACTCGCCCAGCCGGGACTCGAACCAGCGACCTTCTTGCTGTGAGGCAACAGTGCTAACCACTGAGCCACACTCTCACCTCAATGAACTCATTCATTCATTTATTTTCGTTTTGGCTTAGCCCCTTTATTAATCAGGGGTCGCCACAGCGGAATGAACCGCCAACATATCCAGCATATGTTTTACACAGCGGATGCTCTTCCAGCTGCAACCCATCACAGGAAAACACCCATACACTCTTATTTACATGCATACACTATGGACAATATAGCTTACCCTATTCACCTATACCGCATGTCTTTGGTCTGTGGGGGAAACCGAAGCACCCGGAGGAAACCCACACGAACACGGGGAAAACATGCAAACTCCACACAGAAATGCCAACTCGCCCAGCTGAGGCTCAAACCAGTGACCTTGCTGTGAGGCGACATTGCTACCCACTGCGCCACTGCACCGGCCCTCGATTAACTCAAAAGAAGATATTTTTAAGAATGTTGATCCCCACTAAAATATCGTTTTTGTTTATCAGAGGAAACGGTTTTAAAAAATAAGCTTAAAAGTTTAAACGAGGACTAAGCAAATGAAGTTTCATAGTTAATTACAAAAATATTTACAGAGAATCAGCAAGTAACATGTTTTGTGACACTTCTGAACCAGAAGGACCAAAACAGTGTTTAATAATAGTTAATAGTGTAAATAATTTCCAATAATCTTCGAATTACAGCTTTATTTTTCCAGTAGTTTCCATCCAAAAATGCAAATTAAAGAAAATCCTTACTTCCTGATAAACTGGGGGCAAATACCAAAAATAAAAGCTACATTTTCAGCCATGTTGAGTCTTTTCTTACATAATAAATTACTTGTGCCTCAGAATCTAAAACACAATAAACATCGGTGGCTTTTGGAAGTGTGAGTCGCTCTTTGGTAAGACGCCCTCAGGATAGATTAGGAGGTAATAATACTGAGCCACTTTGACCCAATCCCAATTCTACCCCTTACCCCTACCCCTTATAACTCCTGTATAGCAGTTCCGCATCATATTGTCACTCAATGACACTCGAATACCCTGTCAGAAAAGTCTAGTGGTTGGAAATGAGCTTTTTACAGTATGTTAATGTTGTTTTTGTGTCTTTACATAGATGACGGTGTAAATACACAGTGCAGTTACGATCTTATTTCCACATTATATCGTTATGACAACATAATATATGCCTTCAGTGATTTCCTGAAGATAAATACCAAAAAGTAATGCAACTGGAATAACTACAGCAGTCGCCATCGTCTGATCTCATAAGTAGCAAGAGATCGCAATGACATATGATGACGTGTACAGGTGTTGTAGTGCTGTCCCATTTCTTAGGGGCACATTTTGAAGCTCTTCACACTGTTTCAAGGGCCAAGGGGAAGGGGTTGGAGTATAAAAATAGAATCGGGCCTTTGATGACGGACTTTGGCTGAAAGATTTTAGAATGACCGAAACAACATTTTCAGATGTAATTGCAATCCCATCATGGTCATTGTTATTATCACATGAGCTGTTAAAACAAAATCACATTACTTTTTTGATGCGCTTGCTGGAATTTATTTGGTAAATATGTTTTCATCGTAGTTTATGCGCATTTTTTCTTATCAAATAAAAAGTTTCTACTCAGTTACTGTATGTGCATATGCCAGCTTATGCACATTTTTAAAATTTATGCCCATCTTGACATTTCCATCAAGCATTTTTTATGCGATATTCCAAAATACGCATTAAAATAGATGTATGGAAATGTATGTTTACAGTATTTGCAAATATATTTAGCACAATATATTGAGGTAAACGCAGCTGCTGTTTTCTTACTGTTATTTGTCAGTTTTTTGTCCAGTTTACAAGGTTGCATTGGCTTCTGTTTCTCTGGCAGAGAAGAAACTCAAGCAGTGGTGGGAGTGATAGGGTAAATATTGGCTCATCCTGTCCTGCTCAATGACTCGTCCTCATTCACAAACTGCAGCATTCCGTGGAGACAGCGTTTCTCTGCTGATTCACAAAAAGCATTTACTGAAGCTCTAGAGCCACTCACACAATTAAACATCTAGCACTGACCTGAGACATGAGTAGAGTGCGACTCTGTTTAGTTTAATGTTCAGTCGACCTCGTTGATCAAAAAAGTGCTCAGCACAAATCCCAAACACATATTGAGACTTGCACCTCCAACATGAAGGACACTCATCAATTAGGTCGCTGATAAACCTGTTGTCTGCTTCTGACTGGATTTCTGCCTCTTCCTTTCTTTGGCTAGAGGACAACTGGTATCTTGACTGAGCCTGGTTTCTTCTTGTTACATCTGTTACATTTGGTCGCAATGACATCTTTCAATAATGACATTCATATTGAACTGAACTGAATTATCACTGAACTAACCAGAGAGAGCTCAAACATGCTGCAAGAAAAGAAAAGACATGCAAATAGAAAAACACTTAACAAATTGTTAAAACACAGCTTCATCAATTTGACAAAATGCGTACAAAATTCTCAGAAATTCTCAGAAGCAGATGCACGTCACGTCAAACTTAATGACACATTTGAGCGCTCATGGAATCAACTTAAAGGCAGATGAATGCACTGTTTCTGAAAGCTTGCGACATCATCTGGCACTTTCAATGAGTACGAACATGGACACCAATGCTCTGATGTTAATATGATTAAGACAATACTCTGATTTAGAGTCTAGACTACCATGTAAACAGTGATTTTTGATTACCTTAAAGAACCACAGACACCTGCGTTGCAAAATGCAGAGGTTTTTATCTTTCCATTCAACGTGCGGTATCAAATTCTATAGAGCACTCTTCCACCAGTCCTTACTTAATGCTCGCATCAAATAACTCAGTTTGTCATGGGGGCATGAATGCAATGTTCCTGAATGAAAGTGAAACTGTAGGTAAAGTCGAAAAATGAAAAATGAAACGCCTGAAATTACATGGAACTCTGGAAGAAGCATGGATAGCGTAGTGACGCAATGACGTTAATCGATCTATGTACTACAACATGTAAGACGGGATCATGAAAGGAACATTCAAAAAGCTACTCATGTAAACACCTTAATCAAATTATTGTCTTATTCAGATTAAGGCAAATCATTAGATTAATGATAACCATGTAAACATAGTCACAAGCCCGTATTTTGATGACAGACTTTCCACAGGTTAGTAGTAAGTTAATGTAATTTCATAATGCAAATCTTAAATTCATGTTAAACAACAAATGATCAAAGGAAATATAATAATGTAATTCAAATATATAAAATATGAATTGATGTTTACTTTAAACTTTAATTATATTGTTCTATTAAAATTATTTTTTTAGTTATTGCGTTTCCCTGCCCACCTCTTGATCTTTTATTGTTATTATTATTATTATTATTGTTATTATTATTATTATTATTATTATTATTATTATTATTATTATCATTATATTACTATTAATAATTCATCATATTGTTAGTAAAATATTATTCTTTACTTTTGGTTTTTATTATTTGTATATTATCATTATTTTTGTAACGTTTTTTTTCTTATTATTCTCGTTGTTTTGTTTGCAACACTATTTTTCTACTTTTCTTTTCTGTTTTTTTTTTCTTTTTCTTCTCCTTCTATTTTCTTTTCTTCTACTTACTAATATTATTATTATTTATTATTATTATCATTTTTGTCCTCTTCCTGGTTTCCCAACCCCTCTCACCTACTCACTATTATCATTAATAGTATTACTTTTACTTTTGTTACCATTATTATCATTACTATTCTGACTTTTTCTCTCGTTTTCTCCTCATTTTCATTATTATAAGTATTTCTACCATTGTCATTATTCAGGTTGCTATAGTTGTAGTAGTAGTAGTAGAAGCAGTAGTCATTGTAGTAGTAACTATTGTAGTTGTAGTTGGGATTGTTGAAGTAGTAGTTGTAGTAGTTTCTGTAGTAGTAGATGTCGTTGGTATAGTGGTACCAGAAGTAGTAAAAGTGTTGGTGTAGTAGTGGTAGTAGTAGTAGTAGTAGTAGTAGTAGTAGTCGGTGTAGTAGTATCAGAAATAGTAGATGTTGTCGATGTAGATGTTGTAGTAGCAGTGATTGCTGTAGTAGTATCAGTAGTAGTAGTAGACGTTGTTGTAGTAGTATTAGTTGTAGTAGACGCTGTAGTAGTAGCAGTAGTAGTAGACACTAGTAGTAGTAGTAGTAGTAGTGGTTGTGGCTGTAGTAGCAGCTGCAGTAGTAGTTGTAATATTAGTAACTTTCTGTAGTAGTAGTTGGTGTAGTACTTGTGATTTATTATTATTGTTGTTATTACTGTTGTCACTCTCTACCACTGACTGGTCGCTTTCTACTTGTTTATTTATATCTATGATACTTGCTTCATTTATTGACTGTTATTGTCCCTTATGTATGTACGCTGACCTGTCCACCATGTTACCTTTACACACACACACACACACACACACACACACACACACACACACACACACACACACACACACACACACACACACACACACACACACACACACGGACCTGCCAGTACCTGACTGCATTGTTGTTGTTTTTGTTTTTCGTTGTTGTGTTGTTGTTTTTTTATGTTTCATTTTCTTTGTATTTGTATGATCCCAATTTGTGTACCTTTTTGCATATTCTAAAAAAAAAAAAAAAAAAAAAATGTTTTAAAAGATTTTGTCAAATAAAAGATTTTTCTAAAGACATCCACCATAATTTTGGTGCTCAAAAGTATCAGTTCAGGCACCGTTTTGGCACCGGTACCGTTTTAAAAGTATCGATTTAGCACCGGTATCGAAATAACCCCAAACAATATCCAACCCTAATATCAGAAAGTAACTTCCTTCATTCGTTCATTTTCCTTCGGCTTAGTCCCTTTATTCATCAGGGGTTGCCACAGAGGAATGAACCGTCAACTTATCCAGCATATGTTTTACACAGCGGATGCCCTTTCAGCTACAACCCAGTACTGGGAAACATCCATACACACTCATTCACACTATACACTACGGCCAATTTAGTTTATTCAATTCACCTATACCACATGTCTTTGGACTGTGGGGGAAACCAGAGCACCCGGAGGAAACCCACGCAAACACAAGGAGAACATGCAAACTCCACACAGAAATGCCAACTGACCCAGCAGAGAATCGAAATAACGACCTTCTTGTTGTGAGGCGATAGTCCTAAGTAACTAAGAGTAACTTGTTTCATTTAACGTTAAATGTGCAATTTGTCAGATTATTAGGGCAAAAGATATACAAAAATACAACCATGATGTTAAAACACACAAATAACTCGCCTTTCATCACTTTTTGCTGTCAAATTTCCATTTTAAGTCTGCATTATTTGCAGTTAGATTCTGATTTTCCATGTGCTGTGAGAATTTGCGTGACGTGTTGTCAAACCGATGAAGATGTTTTCTTAACTTGTTAGTGTTTTTCTATTTGCATGTGTTTTCTTAACTTGCAACGCGTTTGAGCTCTCTCAGCCACCGTGGTAATTTTATTCTCGCTTTAGTATTGCTTCTGGCTCTGCCATGTTGTGGAGACACACATGCCGCTGTTTTTTGTGAAGGAAAAGTATATACTTTTGAGTGTGTAACAGAAGAGTATGCAAGCTGTGGGACATACTACTTCCTCGTTAACAGATCGTTATGTTGCTTAGTTATGAGCCCTGTCAATCGTCCACACATCATCTACATCTTTCATATTTAATTTCCTAGCTTATAGGAGAAGCAGCAGCAGGTTAATCTGACATTTACGAGTCTTTCCTGCAGATAAATCTCCTCGGATCTTTGGATAATTCTGCATTCAGACGTTAATGTCCAAACACATCTTGACGTAAGTTCAGTATTGTTGTTGCAGATGAAATAGAACACTGAAAATGCGATTGAAATATTTTCCAGTTGGCTAGATATTAATTAACATTTACCACTTTACCGAAGCCTCTTTAGTTGACGGTTGGTCTCGCGCGTCCATCATGTTTGTACTTCATTTACACTTTTTACCCGCGTTTGTCGTTCTAATCAAATTCACGTCCAAACATGCAATGTACTGTGGGTAATATCAGCAGTTAGACTATTGACACAATAGGTACGGAAATAGTAATCCATCCGGCAACTTTTGGCATACTCTTTCTTAATTTGGGACATACTAATTCTATTTTCAAATACTATTTAGGGTGGGTAGTATGCGAATTGGGACGCAGCATATGACTGCATACAAAAATCACATACTTCCATACTACAGTATATACAGTAGTATGCTATAAACGGTATGGAAGCAAAGTAGTATGTCTGAATTCATAGCATTCGAAAAACAGTGTGCAAGAAGTACCCGGATGAGCTACTACTTGCGGTGAGATTCTAAAGTGCACATCTGAAGGACGCTACGATATCCCATGATGCCACGGGAGAGAATTCATGAATGGGAGAGTAGCGACACAACTGTAGGTCAACTGATTATGAGAAATGGCGGATGTAGTAAGTCCTAGTTCCATTCATACTACTCACATTAATACTGTGTAGAACGTACTTTTCTAACGGTTGTGTAGTAAATTCAAATTCAAATGTAGGCGCTTTCAGACACAGCCTATGTGTTTTGTCGCCAAAGGAAAACTATACTGTTTGTAAAAAAATAAAACCTTATACCAGTCTGTTACAATCTGCTCAATTGATCAAAGTTGATTGATCACCTCAGTCTTCTGTATTTTCTGGATCAAATTCAGTTTTAAACAATCAAGACAACAAGTGTGTGGTATTTCTGTCACACCCTTGAGGCATTTGACCAATCACAATGCATTGGATGGCTGGCCAATCAGAGCACATCAATTTTTTCAGAATGATGAGTTTTATAATGAAAGATGACCTCAAACCACAAACACAAAATATATTTTTTAATAATGTCATATGACCGGGCTGCATGGCTGCTCAGGGGTTTCAAAATTGGGTAAACTAAATTGACCACAGTTTATGAGTGTGTGTATGTGTGAATGAGAGAGTGTATGGATGTTTCCCAGTGCCTGGTTGTGGCTGGAAGAGTGTCTGCCGCATATAACATATGCCAGAGTAATTGGAGGTTCATTCCAGGGTGGCGACCTCTAAATAAGGGACAAGTGATAGTGAGTGAGTGAGTCATATAACCCTTTTAAAAGGCAGCTTACTAGAATCAACAAAGTACTTTCAACACACCAAAACTCAATATAAGCAATGCATGAATGTATATTATATGTTATTGTAGGCCCTACTAGAGGGAATACAAATACAATATAATCTGGAGGAACAAAACACAGTGAACATAATCATGTTTGGTCACAAATAAGTGCTCGATGATGTCACATTAAAATACAGCGTAAAGCTATTTTCATGACATATAACAACAACAGACCACAGCCAGTGTGTCAGTATATATTGTATATAGATTATTTCTATTCCTATAAGTGGTTTGTTTCAGTACTTTTAATGGAAGTTTCCCAAACCAAAAGTGCATTTCATAATTTGAAACACAGTATGTGTGGAAAATGGTGGATAGAGATATTACTGACTTGACATGTTCGGGGTGAATTTTCCAGCCAAAATCACGGAAGGTATTTTTTTTTCTCCGCAGGACCCCACTCTGTGTTTAAACTGTGAGCCACTCTCTCAGCCTCTGAAGCATTTCATTATTTCCGAATCCATGAGCTCAGACAATTTGTGTGTTCTGCTGTGTCAGTGCTGGCCTTTGATGTGAGCTCCCCGACGCTGGATTGTGTTCATTAGCCAACAATAGTGTGATCTTGTGCTGGTTTTTTTCTAGGAACAACAAGAATAAGTCTAACCTGCTCTATAACCTTTAAATCCAGGCTACAGGAACCCAGCGGGAGTCCCAGTTTCTGACCTGAGAAAATCGGAACGACACCTTAGTCCTTACAGGAGCGCACACACATAGCAGAAAAACAGACACATAGTGTATTTACTGGTGTGACTCAACCATTGAGATCTGGGGATTGAGACATTAAAACTATACAGATTGGTTTTGAGATGAAGAAAAAAAGGCTTTTTTTTAGATCACTACTCATAAAAATAAAAATCATAAAAATTATATTTTTTGGTAACACTTTATTTTGATGGTCCATTTGAGCATTAGTAGACTGTCTGCTTAATATCTGTTGATACTGACATTTAACAGTCCTTCAACAGACATTTAACTGACTATAAGAAACTGTGCAAGTACATGTCAACTTACACTAACCCTAACCCCAACCCTAAACCCAACCTAACAGTCTACTTATAATCTACTGAGAATTAGTTGCAATGTAACCTAAATTCAACAAACGGACCATCAAAATAAAGTGTGACCTATTTTTTTATGCAATTGTCATATTATTGTTAGTGCTCCAAAATAAAAGTTTATATTTACAAAAAACATTTGTGTGTAACCTGTATATTTTTGTGTATATGTGTATATTATTGTTTAAAATATTTGGAATACTTAAAATACCCAGGGACCTTATATAGTCAGGTGTATGCCTTTTCAAATCATGTCCAATCAACTGAATTTACCACAGATGAACTCTAATCAAGCTGCTGAAACATCTCAAGAATGATCAGTGGAAACAGAATGTACCTGAGCTCAATTTAGAGCTTCACGGTGAATACTTATGTAGATGTGATTTTTCTGGTTTTTATTTTTAATATAATTGCAACAATAAAAAAAAAAAATCTTGTGTGTAGAATTTTGAGGAAATAAATGAATTTAATCCATTTTGGAATAGCTGTAACATAAAAAATGTGGAAAAAGTGAAGCGCTATGAATACTTTCCGAATGCACTGTACTTTTAAAAAGTAAACTGGTTTTAAGTGATTACATGACTTAAACTTATTAAATTATATATAAAATTTATTTATTTATTTATTTATTAAATTAAATAAAAATTATAAAACCATTCTAAGTTGAAATTCGTTTACTCACTTTAAGTAACATCGCTTTTTACAGTGTAAATGTAATTTGATTAAAGTTTTTAGGGCCAGTACAATCATTTATTTTCTCTCTCTTATATAAAATTTTATTTTGCTGCAATGTATTTT
Source organism: Danio kyathit (assembly GCA_903798195.1). NCBI lineage: Eukaryota > Metazoa > Chordata > Actinopteri > Cypriniformes > Danionidae > Danio > Danio kyathit. The sequence continues at coordinate 18,997,547 of LR812533.1, read as the reverse complement.
ATTTCATTTTTGTTGAATCAAATTAACTTTTCAAAAAAAAATTATTTACATAATATTTATCTGACAAAAAATAAGTTTAAAAATTATTAAAGCATGTAAAACACACATGTAGTCATGACTTGATTGATCACAATATCATTATTACCGTTTTAGAGAAAAATAAGTAAAAACACCAATTAAAGTGAACCATTAACAAGTTTTTTTTAATTTTACTATACAAAATAGGTTGAAAATTGATTAAAGCATGTATAAACATATACAGTACTCAGCATACAGTATATGACACCCCACAAATCTCTCATTTAAATTAATATTTTTTATAGGAAGCTATACAATATTATATTTGTGCATATACATTAGATTAGTCAGTACTGAAGCCAAATCTGGAGCTAATCTAACAAAATAACTTACTATAATGGTTCAAAAATTAGTAGGCCAAATGTATATGTTATAGAAAAATATTAAATAAAATTTTCAAAAATAGGAAAAAAAAATCAAGAGAAACAAAATATCTAATTTTTTTGCAATATTTTGCATTTAAATGTATTATCTTTCCATTTTTAAAGATGTTCTGTGACTAAAATATTATTTTAATTAAAATATCTGTTTAATAAACCTCTTTTGTTCAAATGCACAATATATTACCCATATTTACTGAGAAAAAGATACAAATATTCATTTTCAAAATGTATGTTGTCATGACTTATCATATTATTATTATCATAATCATCATTATTATTATTATTATTATTATTATTATTATTATTATTACTAAAGTTTAAAGGAAATAAAGTAAAAAAAAACTAAAAGGTCAAAACACCAAAAATGCAATTAAAATTAACCATTAACTATTTTTTTTATTTAGCTGTCATAAAACAAACTAAGGCATCCTTAAATGTAAATATTAAATAAAAATAAAAAAAACTAACTGCTGATAAATACAACGTACAATTTAGAGTGTATTCTTTTGATCAATTCTGTCCCTGCACAGATTAGATCACATTTGGACAAGAAAGAGATTTACTGCCTTGTCACTTGTTAAGTGTGAAACATGTAGAGGAGGTGATGCTTCTGAAAGACGGGTGAAATGAGAGAAGTAGCGAGAAGGAAACCTGAGGCCACCAGCAGAGAGATATTTATACTCAAACTGGACAAACTTTGTTGCTGAAAGCAGTGATGGATGGGATTGAGGCCACTGCGGTGAAACAACACGACAGCACAAAAGCAGAGGCGCTGTAGAGCAGACACGGAGCACACTTGAGTGCTGACAGCAGGACAGCAGCGGGACATGAGGGCCACTGAGGGCCTGCTACAGCTCATCACACAGACGAGACGGACGCACAAATCACACCAATGTCAACAAAACTGCATGAATATTTAAAGAGATAGTTTGCTCAAAATAATTAATCGTCATTTACTCACCCTCAGGTGATTCCAAACATTTAGGATTTCTGAACAAAAAATGAGATATTTTGAAGAATGTTGGGAAGTGGTAGACACTGACATCCATAGTAGGGAAAAAATGTAATATTCATATCTTCTTTTGTGTTCAATGTAAGGAACTCAGATTTAAATCAAGCAGAGGAGTAAAGAATGATGACAGAATTTTCATTTCTGGGTGAATTGTGCCTTTAAGGGGGCAGAATTGTATGGAATAAAATCACAGTCATAAATATTTTGTGCGTAATTAAAATTCACGCATCTGTAATTATAAAATCGTAAAGGAAAAACGGAACGTACTCGTAATTTTACGAGGGTGCAATTCCAAAATCTGCGATTAGAACAGACACAGACATGACATTTTCTTTGTGTTCGTATATGACTGATAAATTTACGATGGGTGTACTTTACAAACACGAATACAGTTTCAACACGGACACGACAACCTGTTTACGAGTACGAATCAAAAAGCGACACAATGTAAGTTAATGTTACAGGCAGCTTTATAGTTAAGCAGCGTTAAATGACTCTCAGAGAAATTCTGCGCTCGCTGCCTGTAACGTTAACTTACATTATGCTCACTATTCTCGGCCCATTCTTAATTTTGATTCTGTAAAATGTCCAATAAACACAGTGAAGTACAGCTTAAGATGGACATTTCTCAAAGAGGGAACAACAAAAATATTACCTGAGACGGTGTGTGGGAGCTCAGCAGGTGCGCCGTTGTGATCAATGACTCTCGCTTGTTTATTAATGCCTGTGACAGCGGTGACGTCATTGACAGTGGAGTGTCGCTTTTTGATTCGTACTCGTAAACAGGTTGTCGTGTCCGTGTTGAAACTATTCGTGTTTGTAAATTACACCCATCGTAAATTTATCAGTCATATACAAACAGACAAAAAAAAATGTCGTATCTGTGTCTGTTCTAACTGCAGATTTTGGAATTGTACCCTCGTAAAATTACGAGTACGTTCTGTTTTCCTTTACGATTTTATAATTACAGATGTGTGAATTTTAATTACGCACGAAATATTTATGACAGTGATTTTATTTCATAGAATTGCCACTGCACAATTTTGTAATGTAGGGTCATTACATTTGACAGTAACACATTGCATAAATAATGCTACACACTAATCTGAAAAATTCTGAAAAGTTTTTGTCGGAAAAACATTCTGCATCAACATTATCGTTTTCAACCATTTCCCCAAAAGTTGGTCATTCACACAACGACTGAAAATGCTTTTATCCTTGTACTGAGATTGTAAAGGAACATTTCACATAAAAAAAATAAAACAGGCATTTTAGAGTTGAACTGTTGTTGTTTTTTTCAAACTGTTTTACCATTTTTGAATCCATTCAGTTGATCTCCGGTTTTGACAGGAGCATAATTCGTTGAGTCATATTAGACCAGGGATGGGCAAACTTGATCCTGTCCCTGCAGACTTCTGCTCCAACCCTAATCAAACACACCTGCCTGCAGCTTTCTAGTGATCTTGAAGACACTGATAAGTGTGTTCAGGTGTGTTTGACTAGTGTTGCAGCAAAAGTCTGCAGGGACACCGGCCCTCCAGGATCAAGTTTGCCCATCCCTGTATTAGATCATTAGCATCTCAATCAAAAATTACCGAAGGCTTTGCATAATGTTAATCATATACTAATATACATCATGTACTAAGACTGACAGAAATAAAAATGTTACTATTTTCTAGGTGCAATAATATTACGCAGTGCCTAAATACAGTATATCGGCCAACTTCTGACAATATATCAAAACATATTAGTACATCATATTCACAGGCAAAACAGGGCTGTAAAATAAAGTTCCTCAGTTCTAATTTTCAAAAAGATACTAAACACTGATGTTTTATTTAACTAGTCAAGTAAAAAACAGTTGTCACGATTGCTAGATAACAAATCAGATGTCAAGTTTAAAGGTATAATCATAAAAAAAATAATTTAACCCCCTATGGCAGGGGTGTCCAAACTCGGTCCTGGAGGGAGGGTGTTCTGCTGAGTTTAGCTCCAGCACACCTGGCAGAAAGTTTACAGTATATCTAGTAAGAGCTTGATTAGCTGGTTCAGGTGTCTTTGATTAGGGTTGGAGCTAAATTCTCCAGGGCTGCATCCGAAACCGCATACTTCCATACTATACAGTATGCTAAAATCAGTATGTGAGCCGAGTAGTATGTCCGAATTCATAGAATTCAAAAATCAGTATGTGAGAAGTACCCGGATGACTTACTACTTCCGGCGAGATTCTGAAGTGCGCATCCCATGCACGCTGAGCTATCCCATGATGCCCCGCGAGAGAATTCATGAATGGAAGTGAAGTGATGCAACTGACCCAGGTAGGTCACGTGACCATGACAAAATGGCAGATGTAGTACGTCCGAATTCCATTCATACTTCTTACATTCATACTGTATAGAACGTACTTTTCTAACGGCCGAATAGAACGTTTAAATTCAAATGCAGTACCTACTGAGTAGTAGGCTGTTTCAGACGCAGCCCAGGACACCGGCCCTCCAGGACTGAGTTTGGACACCCCTGCCCTATGGCATGGTGTTGCCCTCAGGCAACAAACCAGTTTTTTGGCCCACAATATATTTTTTAATACAATAATCACAAAAAAAAGTCTAATAATAAGTTGGTGACCAATGAAATTTGATGCGAGTGTGGATTTGACATCCTCTGGGGGCAAAAAAAACATTTTGGGACCATAGCTTGAGCACACTGCTAGCAGAATGTAAGATATATTTAACTTTAACATGTTTAATTTAAATATCTTTATTTTAAAATATGTGTGATGTGCTTGGATATGTGAAGAAGCATGTTTGATTGAGATAAATATCTATATACTTTCCATTCAAAGATGCAAATGAAACTTGCAAAAGCCACAGATCTACACAGTTTATCTTTAAACCTGATTAAACAAACCTGATTAAACGAGTTCGTCAACCTTGTTTGAAACCTAAAGATAAGTGTGTTGAAACAGAGTAAACTCTGCCGGGCTGCAGCCCTCCAGGAATTGAGTTTAATGTGCTTCTGGATTCAGCCCACTTGATGGTCATGGATACACAGAAAGGGAGATACAGAGTACCAGGATACAAAGGTTCATCTAAAGAAAGGTACCCAAACTTTGGCCTGGAGGTCTGGTGTCCTGCAAAATTTAGTTGCCAACCTGCCGATACATTTCTAGTACACTAGTTAGAGCTTGAGTGGCTGGTTCAGGTGTGGTTAGAACTAAACTCTGCAGGACACCATCCCACCATGACAAAGTTTGGACACCTCTGACCTAAAGCCAAGTGACAAAAATGTGGCACCCACCTTTGCTTCACATCCACCAACAACTGCTTTCTGAGGTTTCACAGTGAATAATAAACATTGGTAAATAAGTACATTCAATCAGTACCCCACAGGAACATTCAATACACCATTTATGGCTAGTTCGGGGAGAGCGGGGCACAAAGTAACACTTTTTGGTTTTGGTCAAATAATGAACAAAGTAATAGGGTTAGACAAACCATATTTTTTTACAAACAACACACAAGCCTCTTCTACAAATGAGCACTGGAATTACGATCGCCGGACCTATGGTTTCTGTGCAGTATTGCCAAAAGTGCCAGGAGTAAAAATGTTACTATTTACCCCACCCGCGGGGCAAGTTGTAACAGACAGGGGGTTAGTTGTAACACATGCTTATAAAGGCAGATTTCACACAATTAATTTAATTTCAGTTCACTTTAAATAGTAGCTGTATTTCCTCAGTAATCGGCTCATTTCTTTTTTATTCTACATAGCACAGTATGTTTATTTATTTTTTTGTTTATTGGATAAACACATTTGAATTTATTTGCATTATTATCTATTTATCCATTATTATACAATGCATTTATTTGCATTATTAGCAATAAAAAAATTCTATTAAAAATATATATATTTTCTATTAAAAAACATTTTTATTTAAAAAGTTCTCAACATTACACTCAAAATTCAAAAAAATATTTTGTTAGTTTAGTTGGTGTCCAACAGTGTGTGGCTTAATTGTAACACCCTGTTACAACTAGCCCCGCTGTGTCATGTTTTACTCAAAACTGGCTAGCAGTCTCTGTGTGTTTTATACATCTTTTAAAATGATTTAATCTTTTAGCCTAGAAGACGGTGATCACGACAATATAAGATTTTACGCTCATACTTTCACCGATTTTTTCAAAATAAAAAAAATATCGACTATAATAAAAAATACTTTTATGCTGCAAAAATGGTTTCTCCTGTGCATCTCATGCAAATTTTGTCGAAAATGTTCAATAATTGGCAGGAAGACGTCTGCCAACACTGTGGTGAAAACCTCGGAAGCATGCCATGATTAACCCTGAGTAAATACCTTAAAACTCCGTGTTACATTTAACCCCGCGTTACTTTGTTCCCCGCGCTCCCCTATTGATGAAATATTACTTGTTGATATGGTTTATGTTAAATTAACACTTTTTCTAACATATTTATGGCATTTCACATTTAATAATATATAATGTTTTAGTGTCCTAACTGCACGTTGTTGCCCTGAGGCAACAACCCAAAATCTGGTGGGAGGGCTATGGGGAGCACATTTTATGATTGATCTATTATAAGGGAGCACCCGAAAATTAGGGTGAAGTATTTTTTCCTCCTAAAAGACAAATTCATGCCATATGGGCTAATTTACTCATTATTTACTCAGGCTCAAATGTTTCTGAAGCATTATAAAGTTTTTTTTCTTCTGTTGAACACAAAAGAACTTTTGAAATTTTTGTAGACCCTGACATCCATAAAGACTGTCAGCGGCTATCAATTTTCAACATTCTTCAAAATATCTTCTTTTGTGTTCGACAGAAAAAAGAAACGCAAACAAGTTTGGAACAACTAAAGGGTGATTAAATGATGACAGATTTTTCATTTTTGTGTGTGTGAACTGTGTCTTGAACTTAAAATAATATTATTCCTAAAGGTCCCTTTGGATAACACTACAAAAAAGGAAACTGGAGTAAAAGTGAAGTATCTGCGGGTCTGAGCAGGATCGGATTGCAGGATCAATCAGCAGCAGCAGCAGCAGAGGCCGAGCTGACGCTGTGTGTGGGTTGTGTCGTGTTTTTTGTGTGCCTGTTCAATACAGAGAAGAATAGACAGCGTGATTTATCAGGGCTGCGCTGATGTGATCGATTACCTCTCATTTCCCCGCCGGTGATGGAGAGGCTGCTGAGTGGCACCTAATGGAGGGTGAGGCGTCGGGTCAGTAGCCGATAATCACAGGTGCGGAGTCTTCTCTCATAGCGGGACTTGGGGAACGAGCAGGCCTGCAGTCGGATATGAGGTCATTGAGGTCCAGAGCACGTTAAGTTTGAAGTTTTATCAATGAAAATGAATTTAAAATCATCTCGCTGGATGAATTCACGCCACTTAGGTTACTCACATCAGCTTGTAAGCGCGCAGATCTAGTTAATAGTGTCATGTGACAACGTTAATAAAGAAATACTGAGGTAAGGTTGGTTTTATGTTCACACATTCGCACTTTCTCCTTTTTATAATTTTAGAAAATAATTTTATGCAAATTCTAAATAGTAAAATCATATTAGCAGCTAATGACTATCAAAGTAACATTGTTCACAGTCAAATAAATAGCTCTAATTTTGTTTTGAAGTTAACTTAAATGTGATTTCAGACCGAATATTCAAAGTACCATGGTAAACAATAGGGAGCCTGCTGAAAGTTGTCACTTAACGAGTGTGCAATATAAAACCAACTTTACCTCAATTTAAAAAGTCAAAGTCAACTTTATTGTCAATTCAACCACAATTACAGGACATAAAGAATCGAAATTGCGTTACTCTCAGACCCTAGGTGTCTAACATATAATATTAATACAAAACTAGAATTAAAAAAAAAAGTACAATAAATACAATTACACATATAATGTAATCTAAAACTATTAGTAAATAAAATTTAATTTGTAAACAATACAATTACACTTAAGGGCATATGGCAAGGAGTGCAAACCAGAGTTGTGCAGATGCAAAACAGTATCAGCACTGCAGCTAATAAATGAAGTGGGGAAAAAGAAGGTAGGCTTTGACAGTTCTTTATATTATTTCAGGTGATTGTTCTTGTTGATGTGTTTTTCTTGTCAATATCTGTCAACAAAACATTTCCAGCACTTAAAGGGGCAGTTTATCCAAAAACAAACTATTTCATTTCTCACACTCAAGTGGTTCTAAATTTATTTTGAACATAAAATAAGATATTCTGAAAAATGTAGGGCAAAACAGGGAGAATTGTCTTTTTTGGTTGAACTGTGCCTTTAAATCTAGTCAGGTCAAATGAAAAACTTTGCACTGACAAAAAGACTTTTAATGTTGGTATTCCTGAAAAGTAAATATCTTTAGTGCTTTCAGAGGTACATCACATTCTGCTGACACAAACGGTACAAATCGATGATTAAAAAAAGCGCACCGCTGGTGTTCGTGACTGATTAGACCTCACCGACTCCAGCGCTTAATCTGGTTATTGATGATTTTTGAACATTCAAACGGAAACTTTGTTAAGGTGAAAGTTCTGTCATCATTTACTTACTTTCATTTAAAACTTTACCATTTAAAACTTGTTTGGCTTTCACATTTGGAACTTTATTAAAGAAATGAAGTTTAGTGCTCGAGAGATTGGATCTCATATATATATATATATATATATATATATATATATATATATATATATATATATATATATATATATATATATATATATATATATATCCTGATTTTCAAAGGAAATGCATAATTTACCTTTGTTATTTTAGCTGTGTACTTAGGGTCATTGACACCATCGACCACAATATTCTCATTGACCGCTTAAATTCTACAGGTGTCCAAGGTCAGGCCCTTCAATGGTTTAGGTCATACTTAGCCGATCGTTACCAGTTTGTGAATATTAATGGACAGCTTTCACAAGTCAGGCCAGTAAAGTACGGGGTCCATCAAGGATCAGTTTTAGGCCCTTTGCTGTTTACAATATACATGCTTCCCCTGGGGGACATTATTAGAAAACACGGGATCAGCTTTCACTGCTATGCAGATGATACTCAATTATATATTTCAACTAAACCTGATGAGATGTGCGAACTGTCAAAGCTAACCGAGTGTATCAAAGATGTCAAAGACTGGATGACCAACAATTTTCTTCTCTTAAACTCAGAAAAAACTGAATTATTACTTATTGGGCCTAAATCCTGTACACAGCAGTTCTCACAACTGGACCTGCAATTAGAGGGATACAAAGTTAGCGTTAGCTCTACTATAAAAGATCTGGGTGTCATATTAGACAGCAGTTTAACTTTCAAAAATCATATATCCCATGTCACAAAAACTGCTTTCTTCCATATAAATTGCTAAATTGCGAAGTATGCTATCCATATCAGATGCAGAAAAGCTAGTTCATGCTTTCATGACTTCTAGGTTGGACTACTGTAATGCTTTGTTTGCTGGCTGCCCAGCATCCTCTATTAACAAACTCCAGCTAGTACAAAATGCAGCTGCCAGAGTTCTTACCAGATCTAGAAAATATGATCATATCACCCCAATTTTATCCTCCTTACACTGGCTGCCTGTTAAGTTTCGTATTGAATTTAAAATATTACTCCTTACCTATAAAGCTTTAAATAATCTAGCTCCTGCTTATCTAACCAACCTCCTGTCTCGCTACAATCCAACCCGCTCTTTACGATCTCAAAACTCAGGGCTTCTGGTAGTACCTAGAATATCAAAGTCGAGTAAAGGAGGTCGAGCCTTCTCATTTATGGCCCCTAAACTCTGGAATAGCCTTCCTGATAATGTCCGAGGCTCAGACACACTCTCGCTCTTCAAAACTAGATTAAAGACCTATCTTTTTAGCAAAGCATACACTCAATGCATTACATAGCGGTATGATGCATGATGTGCCCCACGCAGCATTTTGCTTCTTGTTTTTATACACTATGAACAGCAGCTACGCTAATTATTCTCCTTATTCTGTATTTCCACCTGGGGGTACTCATCTTGAGGCCCTCAGACTATGCAGCACCACTGATGCGATCCAAGACCAGCGACGAGATGATCCCAAGGTTTTCTGGACCAGGCCGTATCCTGCTGTGGTGGTCATCGTGGAGTGAGAGCATGAGACTGATTCCTGTGATGCTCCAAGGACAGACGAGTCTTCGCCGAGGTCCACCGTGCTGCGCCTAGACTGCAGCTCTGCACAAGACGTTTGGCCATAGGGGTAATGGTCGTGCCCAACTGAGCCTGGTTCTCTCGAGGTTTTTTAAATCTTCGCTTTCGCCAATTGGTGAAGTTTTTTCCTCGCCGCTGTCTCCTCTGGCTTGCATGGTTTGGGATCTGTAGAGCTGCGCATCGATGGATTTGCTCTTCAGTGTTTGGACTCTCAGTAGTGATTATTAACCCACACTGAACTGAACTGAACTTAATCTCTTAAAACTGAACTGACACTGTTTCAATTCACTATAATTTTCCATGTGAAGCTGCTTTGACACAATCTACATTGTATAAGCGCTATACAAATAAAGATGAATTGAATTGAATTGTCTTGTTGGAAGGTAAACCTTCGGCCCAATCTGAGGTCCTGAGCACTGTGGAGAAGGTTTTTGTTCAGAATATCCCTGTACTTGGCGTCATTGATCTTTCCCTTGATTGAAACCAGTTGTCCTATCCCTCTAGCTGAAAAACACCTCCACAGCATGATGCTGCCAACACCATGCTTCACTGTTGGGACTGTATTGGACAGGTAATGAGCAGTGCCTGGTTTTCTCCACAGTTACCGCTTAGAATTAAGGTCAAAAAGTTCTATCTTGGTGTCATCAGACCAGAGAATCTTATTTTTCACCAGTCTCTCAGGTGTTTTTTAGAAAACTCCACTAAGGAGAGGCTTCCGTTGGGTCACTCTGCCATAAAGCCCTGACTGGTCAAGGGCTGCAGTGATGGTTGACTTTCTACAACTTTCTCTCATCTCCCATCTTCTCTCTCTGAAGATCAGTCACAGTGATCTTTGGGTTCTTCTGTACCTCTCACCAAGGCTCTTCTCCCCGATAGCTCAGTTTGGACAGACGGCCAGATCTAGGAAGGGTTCTGGTCATCCCAATCATTTTCCTTAATGATTATGGAGGCCACTATGCTCTTAGGAACCTTAAGTGCAACAGAAATGTTTTTGTAACCTTGGCCAGATCTGTGCATTGCCACAGTTCTGTCTCTGAGCTCTTCAGGCAGTTCCTTTGACCTCATGATTCTCATTTGCTCTGACTTGCATTGTGAGCTGTAAGGTCTTATATAGACAGGTATGTGGCTTTCCTAATCAAATCCAATCAGTATAATCAAACACAGCTGGACTCGGATGAAGGCGTACAGCAGAACCATCTCAAGGATGATCAGAAGAAATGGACAGCACCTGAGTTAAATATATGAGTTTCACAGCACAGGGTCTGCATTCTTAGGACCATGTGATTTTTCAGTTTTTCTTTTTTAATAAATCAGCAAAAATGTCAACAATTCTGTGTTTTTCTGTCAATTTGAGGTGCTGTGTGTACATTAATGAGGAAAAAAAACTTAAATGATTTAATGATTTTAGCAAATGGCTGCAATAAAGAGTAAAAAATTTAGGGGGTCTGAATACTTTCCGTACCCACCAATATATATATATATATATATATATATATATATATATATACATATATATATATATATATATATATATATATATATATATATATATATATATATATATATATATATATATATATATATATATATATATATATATATATATATATAAAACTATTTTTTATTTATTAATTATATTTAATTATATTTTTTTTGATAAAACTTTTTTCTTGACAATTTTTCTCAACAATTTTAAATCTAATATAAATAATTACACAATAGTTTTTCTTTGTTTTAACTGCAATATAAATATTTCAGAAAAATCGAAGGTGATATTTAGCCGCACCATATTGGTGTTTCGTAACATCTAATTTTTACGAGGTGGGACGTTACATATACACATACACATATACACATACACTACGGACAATTTAGTTTACCCACTTCACCTGTATCGCATGTCTTTTGGACTGTGGGGGAAACCGGAGCACACAGAGGAAACCCACACAAACACAGGGAGAGCATGCAAACTCTACACAAAAATGCCAACTGACCCAGCCGAGGCTCGAACCAGAGACCTTCTTGCTGTGAGGTGATCACGCTACCCACTACGCCACCGTACGCCTTTTATTATCTTATATTTAATTTAATTTTATTCTATTTTATTTATTATTCTATTTTATTTATTTATTTATTATTATTTAATTTTTTTTTCATTTTATAACCCACACGAACAAGGGAAGAACATGCAAACTCATGCAAAAAGATGGCAACTGACCCAGCCGAGGCTCGAACCAGCGACCTTCTTGCTGTGAGGCGACATCGCCACTGTGCCACTGTGTCGCCCAATTAAAAATTCCTTACATTTCTTGAATCATTGAAACAATTTTCTAAAAAAATATATATAATATAAATAAATACACAATTGTTTTCATGTTAATTTCCATATAAATAACATGTATTTTCAGAAAAAAATAAAACAATGGAGTTGCTACATTTTTTAATTTTCTTTTTTTTAAATTTTCTTTTATTCTTTTTATTATTATTTGTATTTTACTCTTTTAATCGTATTTGTAAAGTTTATATTAAAAAATGTAAACTTTTTTTAAACTTTAAAAATTAAAAAAAAAAGTAAAAAATTTGAAATGGGACATTTTGTAGAATAAAATCTAAACAAGTTATAGAATAATGAAAGAATAAATATCTCTTGTTTTTTAGTATGACAACATACATACATTTATTAAAATAAATGAAAAATCTAGAACCAAACTATTAACTTTGCTGTTATTTTCATCTAGAACACTTTGCATCAATCAACACATTCATATTTGTTTTGATAATTACTGCTAAAACAGCTGTCCTTTTAGTATGAAGATAAGAAACAGCTCATCTGTTAATGAATGAATGAATAAGTAATAAATTATTTAATTAAAATAAATTGTATTTAGTTGTAATGCAATTTTTTCTATAATAATAATAAGTCCTCACATAGGATGGCACAGTGGCTCAATGGGTAGCACTGTCACATCACAGCAAAAAGGTCGCTGATTCGAGTCCTGGCTGGACCAGTTGGCATTTCTGTGCGGAGTTTCCATGTTCTCCCCCTGTTCTCGTGGGTTTCCTCCGGGTGCTCCGGTTTCCCCCACAGTCCAAAGACATGCGCTCTAGGTGAACTGAATATACTAAATTGGTGTGAATGAGTGTGTATGGATGTTTCCCAGTACTGGGTTGCTGCTGATAGGGCATCCGCTGTGTAAAACATGTGCTGGAATAGTTGGTGGTTCATTCTGCTGTGGCAACCCCTGATAAATAAGGGACTACGCCTAAAGAAAATGAATGATTGAATGAATGAATTCCTCACATAATGTTTAGTGTGCTTGGGTTTAAAACTACTAAACTATCATTAGATTATTTGTAATTGTTGTATCCTGTTATTGTATGAAAAAGAGCAGCTTGGTTATTTTACTAAACATCTCCTTTTGTATTTCACAGATGTAAAAATGGCTTGGAGATGTTAGTACTTAAATCATAGCGACAGTTTTGTGCTTTCTGAATTATTCCTTCAAACAACAACAACAACGTTCTCACCGAAAATAAGAACAAACACACAATCGTACATAAATCACATCAAAATCACCAAACACTTTGGCATTTTTAAAAACGTTTTTTATTATAAACAGAAGGCATCAAAAAACAAAGCAAATCTCTCCCTCGTTTCCAAAATGATTTACAAGTCGTCAATCCTTTGAAGATCTCAATATGTACAAAACAACGGTTCAAACTCCTGAGAACTAAATATCAAAATGAAGATAAGAAGCACATGTTAACTACAAGCGTGAACATCCTCTGGTCAATGTTCTGGCCTCAAACTGTATAAAAATATTTTTGTTTTTTCCCCATAGACAAATATTTCCAGCCAGAATATGTACAAAAAAATAATAATATTTACCGCGACTGGCCATCGTAACACGTTCAAGTGCCACTGTTGTGAATCTCCAGTGAGTTTTTAAACAAGACAAGCAAACAAATACAGAAAATACAGTAATGCTTTGAAAAAACAGAAGAGAAAAAGTGTGTTTGAATAAATATTCGGTGCTTTCATGTGCGGCAAAAGGCACTACGCTTGGAAATATATACATGTATTAACATAAAGAAAGGTAGTATTAAACTTTAGAGCCAAACATTTGCACGTTTTGCTCATTTTATATACCCATATGACATATTTGTAACACTGGACATGAATGGAAGAGTCAAAACTCTAATAAAATATAATAAAATAAAATATATGTGTGCGGGTGTCTATGTGTGTGGATGAAATTAGAAATACAAATAAATGAAAACACTGGGATTTAAATGACAAACTCCTAAAATAGATATACTTTTACCATTTAAAGTTATGAAAGTATGTATGGCTTGTATATATATTTAATGAAATAAAGGTCAAAATTTTGTATAAAAATAAAATAATTTATGAGTATTGTCAGGATCACCAGCGATCTAGCCCTTGTAGATTTCTGGAAACACTCACTGTCACCCAAACTACAATTCTGCCACCGAACTGCACTACATTTCCCATCAGGCACCTCACTCACACACCAGTTCCAGATCACCCCTGATTAGGTACACACAGCTGGAAGCTCATCATGGACTGATATCCTGGACTATTTATACACCACACTTGCACACACACAGTGCTGAGTCTTGTTATCATGTAGCATTACAAAGCATTCTATTGTCTAGCCTTGCCTTGTTTCTCTTTACGTTGTTTTGCCACTTGTATTGACCTCGTTGCCTGTGACCACGAGGAAAATTTAGGATTTTCCTAGTGATAATGTTTGTTTTGACCATTGCTTGCATGACTCTGAGGTAATAAACTGCATTTGAACCCTCAACTTCATTGTACCCTGACTCACATGTTACAGAAGACTCAACGAGTGAGGGAAAGTGTGCAGTCTATATAATCTATGTAATGAGTCCTTGATCAGCTTCCAGCTGTGTGTAATCATCAGCGAACCAGAACAGGTGTGTGTGAGGTGCATGACGGGATATGTAGTTCATAAAGTGACAGAATTTTTCTCGTTCTCCAGTGATCTGCAAGGATTAGATTGCTGGTGATCGTGACAAATTAGAAATAAAGGCAATAAAATAATGAAAATGTTGGGGTTATGCTTATTTTTAGCTGCTTTTTTATGTTTTGTTTCCATTTTTGTAACTCCACTAATTAATAAAACAAATATTTAGCATTTTAATGCAATTAAAATACTTGGGATTAATGATAAACAATTCAAATGTCTTTCAAAATACTTTAAAGTATAATGAAGTACAGTGTGTCATGAAGTAATGACAGTTAAAAATAATGGTAAATTTACATTTTTCAAAAATGTACTTTCTGGATAAAACAATGAAAAAGTTCATTAAAATTATGATATACTGGGCTTGAAATGGTAAACTCTAAAAATAAAAATAAAATATGAGTATCCTAAAACGTCATTCTGAATACAATTAGAAACAAAGGCAATAAAATAATGAAACATTTGGGATAATACTTATTTTTAGCTTCTTATTTAGACTTTTTACCATTTCTGTATCTTCACAAATTAATAATAAATTTTTTTAGCATTTTAATGCAATTAAAATACTTGAAATTAATGGTAAACTCTTCAAATGTCTTTTAAAATATTCTGAAGTGAAGTACAGTCTGTCAAGAAGTAATGACAATAATGAAAAATGATGGTAAATGTACATTCCTAAACGTACTTTCTGGATAAAACAATGAAATAAAATAAATAGAATAAAAAAAAAAAATTAATAAAATTAAATAAAAAATTGAATAAAATAAATTTAAATTAAATGAATAAAATTAAATAAAATTAAATAAATAAAAAAATAGAATAAAATAAATTAAAATAAAACAAAATATTTTTTATTAAATTAATAAAATTAAATAAAATTAAATAAATAAAACAGAATAAAATAAAACAAAATTAAATTAAATTAATAAAATAAAATGAATAAAACAAAATATAGAATAAAATAAAATAAAATAAAATAGAATAAAAACAAAACAAAACAAAATATTTTTAAGGAAAAAAAAAACACTGGGATTTAATCAGTAAAACTATAAAATCTTTTCAAACACAGTAAACATCGTCTCTTCCTGATAATTATCCCAACAAACATCTCCCCCATTAATAATAAAAAATAAATAAATAAAAAATGGAGAAGCAGCTCAATCTGCAGAACAAAATAAGCCTGTGCTCTTGCAAACTCAAAGCAGACTTTAGTGCAGCTGCAGAAACACTGCCACTGATTTATGAACAATGAATTAGCAAGCATTAGCAACTGCTGTATCTTTTTCAGCAGGCGTGCAAACCATGGTGACTCATGGAGAAAAACAGATGCTCGGCACTAAATATTAATTACAAAGCAGTGTGTTTGAGGTGAAGCCCATGCGCCAGACACAGTATTCTGGGAAAGCGCAAGTGTATGGAGTGTAAGTGAGGAGCAAGGGTGGAGAAAAGGAGAGCAGAAAAAGAGGAAATTAAAAGGAGTGCAGTAAAATTGGCGAAGGCCACAAGGCTTTGGTAGAAGCGTGGTGGTTTTGATGTGTGGTGGTGAACTTCAGCCCACCGTCAGACCACATCAGACCTGCTACTGATCCATTCACGATAAAGACACTGCCGTCTCATCAAATACAGCAAAATACAGAGCAAAATTAAACCACATGTGTAGCAGTCAAATACTGCAAACAGCTGATCATCAGTATTTGTGTCTTTTTTTCTAGTAAAAAATATATGTTTGTATGTTTAAAATGGTTTAGATTAGAAGTAAAATTTACATGATGTCTCTTGAATGAAGTGTATTTTCTTACACTGTTTTTAAAAATATAATCTAAAGAAATATGGTTAAGACAAGAATAATAGTACTTTTTTTATGAAGAAAAACTAAAGATACATTTTTGTGTAAAAAACAAGTCTTTGGTTGAAGTAAAATGTCCATAATAAACATTAGGATTTGTTTTAAGGTTTATTTTATATAAATATAATATACTTCATTTTAAGGCAATGGTACTTTTACTCATTTTTTAAAGTAAAGTTAACTAATCATTTTAAGAGGCAACTGGTTCAACTCACCTTTTTAAGTAAAGTCAACTAATCGCTTTTAAACTAACGATTAACTCACTTTTTCAAGTCAACTAATCGCTTTTAAACTAACGAGTAACTCACTTTTTTAAGTCAACTAATCGTTTTAAAAGGCAACTGGTTTACTCAAAGTCAACTATTCATTCATTAATTTTCTTTTCGGCTTAGTCCCTTTATTAATCTGGGGTCGCCACAGCGGAATGAACCGCCAACTTATCCAGCACGTTTTTACGCAGCGGATGCCCTTCCAGCCGCAACCCATCACTGGGAAACATCCACAACACACTCATTCACACTCAATCACTACAGACAATTTAGCCTACCCAATTCACCTATAGCGCATGTCTTTGGACTCTGGGGGAAACCGGAGCACCCGGAGGAAACCCACGCGAACGCAGGGAGAACATGCAAACTCCACACAGAAAAGCCAACTGACCCAGCCGAGGCTCGAACCAGTGACCTTCTTGCTGTGAGGCGACAGCACTACCTACTGCGCCACTGCGTCGCCTAAAGTCAACTAATCACTTTTAAAGCAACTGGTTTAACTCACCTTTTTAAGTAAAGTCAACTAAATGCTATCAAAGCAACTGGTTTACTCATTTTTTTAAAATAAAGTCAACTTTATGCTTTAAAAGGCACCTAGTTTACTTACTTTTTAAGTTAAGCCAACTAATAGCTGGGCGACGCAGTGGCGCAGTAGGTAGTGCTGTCGCATCACAGCAAGAAGGTCGCTGGGTCGCAGGTTCGAGCCTCGGCTGGGTCAGTTGGCGTTTCTGTGTGGAGTTTGCATGTTTTCCCTGCCTTCGCATTGGTTTCCTCCGGGTGCTCCAGTTTCCCCCACAGTCCAAAGACATGCAGTACAGGTGAATTGGGTAAGCTAAATTGTCCGTAGTGTATGAGTGTGTGTGAATGTTTCCCAGAGATCGGTTTGCGGCTGGAAGAGCATCCGCTGCGTAAAACACATGCTGGATAAGTTGGCGGTTCATTCCGCTGTGGCGACCCCGGATTAATAAAAGAAAAGAAAATGAATGAATGAACTAATACACAGGTGTCAAAGCCAGTTCCTGGAGGGCCACAGCCCTGCACAGTTTAGTTCCAACCCTGCTCCAACACACTTACCTGTAGGTTTCAAACAAGCCTGAAGGACTCAATTAGTTTGATCAGGTGTGTTTAATTAGGGTTGGAACTAAACTGTGCAGAACTCCGGCCCTCCAGGAACTGGCTTTGACACCTGTGAACTAATAGCTTTTATATTATGAGTTAACTCACTTTTTAAGTAAAGTCAACTTATCGTTTTAAAAGCAACGGGTTTACTCGCATTTTTAGTTAATTTCAACTAATCGCTTTAAAAGGCAACTGGTTTAACTCACCTTTTAAAGTAAAGTCCACTAACTGTTTTAAAAACAACTCGTTCAACTCACCTTTTAAAGTAAAGTCAAGTTTACGCTTTAAAAGCGACTGGTTTAATCCCCTTTTTAAGTAAAATCAACTAATCTCTTTTAAAGCAACTTATTTACTCACTTTTTAAGTCAACTAATTGCTTTTAAACTAAAGAGTTTACTCACTTTAAGTAAAGTCAATTAATCATTTTAAAAGCAACATGTCAACTAACTTTTTTAAGTACAATCAACTAATCTCTTTAAAAGCAATGAGTTTACTCACTTTTCTAAATAAACTCAACTAATTGCTTTAAAAAAGCAATGGGTTAACTCATTTATTTTAAGTCAACCAATCTCTCTAAAAGCAACATGTCAACTCACTTTTTTAAGTAAAGTCAACTAACCGTCCTAAAAAGCAACATATTTACTCACTTTTTAAAGTAAAGTCAACTAATCATTTTAAAAGCAATGGTTTAACTCACCCTTTTAAGTATAGCCAGCTAATCATTTTAAAAGCAACAAGCTAACTCACTTTTTTAAGTAAAGTCAACTAATCATTTTAAAAGCAATGGTTTAACTCACCCTTTTAAGTATAGCCAGCTAATCATTTTAAAAGCAATGGTTTAACTTACTTTTTAAAGTAAAGTCAATGAATCGCTTCAAAAGCAACAAGTTAAATCACTTTTTTAAGTAAAGTCAACTGACCGCTTTAAAAGCAACAAGTTAACAAATTTTTTACGTCAACTAATCGTTTTAAAAAAGCAATGGGTTTACTAATATTTTAAAGTCAACCAATCTCTTTAAAAGCAACATGTCATCTCACTTTTTTAAGTAAAGTCAACTGATCTCTTTAAAAAAGCAATAGGTTTACTCTCAACTAATCGCTTTTTACAGTGTAAACAAAACATTATCAGAGTAGTAAAAATTTCATTATAAATAGTGAATTATATTTATTTGTCTTATGCTTATAATACCAATAACTGAACACGTATACAGCAGACACTAAATGAGTACATTTTGAAATATTCTTCATGCAGTATTCTTTATGCAATATTGATTTATTCATATTTATACTACTAAGTATAATAATAACTGCTCAATTTTTGCTCAGTAATAAAACTTCCTTTAAACCGCAAATATGCAATATTATGCAAATTTGGCTTTTTAATCTTATTTTAAAGATATGTTTAGAATGTATTTGATTACAGAGTAAACATATTATAATGTTCTAATTTCTTTCTAGAAAACGAGACCAAAATACTGATGAGAAAACAAAAGTCTATACTTTCAAACTCAGTTTTTGTGACTTTTCATGTGAAACTACGGCATGTTTTGCTCCTAGCCTGGAGAAGTCATATATATATATATAAATATCCATATACTTAATAATAAAAAAGCAGTGAGAGAGGAAAAAAGCAAGACTGTGCTGCACCTGGTTTGAAAGCTAACAGTCATGTGTGGTGTGGCAACTGCTACGGGTTACGCACACAGTGCAGCTTAATTTTAGCAGACTTGTTTTCTTTGTGTAAATCCACCCTGTGATCATAAACCATGTAAACCTCTCCCTTTACATCCCTAAGAACAGATCTGCAGCGAATTACAGCCGTTTTGCTAGGCATAAAACGTAAACGAAGCTCTGAGAATACATAAAATACATACAACTAGTGCTGTCAAATGACTAATCGTGATTAATCGCATTATTCGAAACAAAAAATTGTATTTATATAATACATGTGTGCAAATTGTGTTTATTTATTATGTATATAAACACTCACACATATACATAAATTGCATAAAGAAAAATATTTACATTTATATGTAACTTATATTATTTATTTATATTATTTATATATATAAGTGCGGATCACTACTTCCTGTATTAGCAATCTAACCGATCAACGCACCAAGTGAAATAAATCGCGATTAATCGTTTGACTGCACTACTTCCCACTCATACAACACACACACCGTCTCGCCTGTCCACCCAATTTAAATAACACTTTCTCCGCTGTACTTAAATTACTGTTCGGCTGTTTAATAAAAGTCCTTCTCAAACGTACCATTCCCTGCGCGAGATCACGGACCCGTCGACGTGTGACACGTAATCGCTGTCTGTGGTGTTATCGAAGCACTCGTCCCGCAGGTAGGGGGAGCCATTGTGCAGCGGTGGCCCGCTGGGGTTCACATTATTATGGTTGTGGTGGTCAGAATAATAAGTGGCTTCCCTCTGAAGGCTGAGATTGTCGCCCCAGCCCTCCATGTCTTTGTGGTCGTTGGGATAGTCAGGGTAAATGATGTCTCCTTCAGGCTTGGGTTTCAAATCCTGGCTGCCGTTGCCTGAAT
Source organism: Danio kyathit (assembly GCA_903798195.1). NCBI lineage: Eukaryota > Metazoa > Chordata > Actinopteri > Cypriniformes > Danionidae > Danio > Danio kyathit. The sequence goes on along the minus strand of LR812533.1, from coordinate 18,977,069 downwards.
CGTCTCCGTAAACGTCCTGCAGCTCGTGTGGCTCAAGTACATCCAGTTGCGACTCTTTCTGCATGTCCGATGGGCCGATGTATTGTTTTGTATAATAGTCCCCTCTGAATGTCCGACGCCGGCGCATGTAGAAAGCCCCAGCTAGAGCCAACAGCAGCACCAGGATAAGGATCCCGCCGACAACGCCACCTATGAGAGTTGACAGATCGGCGTCCGGCTGAGAGGAACGGGTCGGGGAGCTAAAGTGGGCCCGCTGGTTGATTGGAGCCGTGATGGTCAAACTGGTGTCGGGGTGGAGAGACTTGGAGGAGGTGGTGGTTGTGGTCGGGGCTGCAGTGGTGGGTGGAGGATCTGTGAGGAATATATTAAAACAGAGACAAAGAAATAGAGGATTAGAGATGACTGTCTGGTGGTGATTGTTCAATATTACAGTTTGCTGTAAAAATTCTTTGTAAAACTCTAACTGAGAGGTAAAATTACCGTAACACATTTTTATATTGGTTTGTTTATAAAAAAAACACACACAGGAATAAATATAGCTGCATGTAGCAATCAACAGGGTCCAAGTACTTTAAGGCCTTTTAAAGATGTAAAAAGGTATCCTTTCATGTTTAGAAATCGTGTTACTAATTAAATCAAACAAAAGTGACAAAAGTTTAGCCATTTCAGTTAATTTACCGTAGATATATATATTCACAGTATGTCTGATAATATTTTTTCTTCTGGAGAAAGTCTTATTTGTTTTATTTTGGCTAGAACAAAAGCAGTCAAAAGTTTAAGGTCAAAATTATTAGCCTCTTTAAGCTATATTTTTTTTTTAGATAATCTACAGAACAAACCATCATTATTCAATAACTTGCCTAATTACCTTATCCTGCCTAGTTAACCTAATTAACCTAGTTAAACCTTTAAATGTCACTTTAAGAAAAGTGTCACTTTTTTGGAAAAACATTGCCTGGTCTGATGAGTCTTGATTTCTGCTGAGACATTAGGATAGTAGGGTCAGAATTTGGCGTCAACAACATGAAAGCATGGATCCATCCTGCCTTGTATCAACCGTTCAGGCTGGTGGTGGTGTAATGGTGTGGGGAATATTTTCTTGCCACACTTTGGGCCCATTAGTACCAATTGAGCACCGTGTCAATGCCACAGCCTACCTCAGTATTGTTGCTTTGTAAAACACAAAACAAAATCAATAATTGCAAAAATATACAAATAAGAATTAAAAAAAGAGAGAAAAAAACTGATATTATTTATTTAACAGTATTTTGTGCATCCCAAAACCTGTAGACTCGCAGGAAAGTTTTTCCAAAGCAGATTCTGTGAGTGCAAAGGAAAAGTACTGTTTGGAGTAAAGGTGTAACTCTCAAGATAAAAGGACAGGACTGATAATGACAAAGAGGAAAACAGAATCTTGCTGATGTTACAGCAGCTTCAGGCACCAAAGGGCACAATTATATAAATGCGGAGGTCTGTGAAGACTATGTAAGAAAGAGGATCTTCTCATGGGACAAAAGACAAGATGTTAAAACTATTGCACTTTTGGTTAGCATAAATGTGGAACTATTTGGTGCATCCATTTCCTGAAAAAGGACTTTCATTTTAAGAAAGTCACTCTAAACTTTTCCATAGACCAAGAAGCCAGCTCCTGATTTTTCTATGTCCTACGCTGTTTGTGTGCCACTAAAATCCAAAAACTGCTGCAATATCCTTGTGTTTTCCTGCCACAGTGGCAAAGACTTGACTGAATTTAAACTACTACAAGTTGGATCCAACTATATTTACGTCACTGTATAAACCTCACAGGTCAAGTGTGGAGCATTTGGCAAGTTCAACATTTAGAAAAAAAAGCTTCTGTTAACAGTATTTTCAACAAGACATTCAGGAATTGACATATTTAGTAACAGGAAATACTCTCAATACACACTATAACAACAACACAATGTCAAAACATCCTGCGAGTTTTGTCAGGTTTTCCCAGGCTGTTCTAAACTTAACCCGAATGGACAACAGGTTTTGTAATCTAAAATTGTATTCCAAAAAAAAAAAAGGAAATCAGCATTATTCTTGTTCATTCAGCAAAACCCCATACTATTTTTTTCCTTTTCCACTGAGATTATTGCAGGAGTTTACTGAAAAATAATATAGTAAAAACAAAATTGATGATTCTTATATATTTTGTTCATCAATAACCTTGACAAATAAATATATTATTCTTATATACACTCACCGGCCACTTTATTAGGTACACCTTACTAGTACCGAGTTGGACCTATTTTTGCCTTCAGAACTGCCTCAATCCTTCGTGGAATAGATTCAACAAGGTACTGGAAATATTCCACAGAGATTTTGGTCTATATTGACAGGATAGCATCATGCAGTTGCTGCAGATTTGTCGGCTGCACATCCATGATGTGAATCTCCAGTTCCACCACATCCCAAAGGTGCTCTATTGGATTGAGAGCTGGTGATTGTGGAGGCCATTTGAGTACAGTGAACTCATTTTGATGTTCAAGAAACCAGTCTGGGATGATTCGCACCCAGCCATCAGAAGATGGGTACACTGTGGTCTTAAAGGGATGGACATGGTCCGCAACAATACTCAGGTAGGCACGATGCTCAATTGGTACTAATGGGCCCAAAGTGTGCCAAGAAAATATCCCCCACACAATACACCACCACCAGCAGCCTGAACCATTGACACAAGGCAGGATGGATCCATGCTTTCATGTTGTTGACACCAAATTCTGACCCTATCATCCGAATGTTGCAGCAGAAATCGAGACTCATCAGACCAGGCAATGTTTTTTCAATCTTCTATTGTTCAGTTTTGGTGAGCCTGAGCGAATTGTAGCCTCAGTTTCCTGTTCTTAGCTGACAAGAGTGGCACCCGGTGTGGTCTTCTACTGCTGTAGCTCATCCGACTCATGGTTGGACGTGTTGTGCATTCAGAGATGCTCTTCTGCAAACCTCGGTTGTAACGAGTGATTATTTGAGTTACTGTTGTCTTTCTATCAGCTCGAACCAGTCTGGCCATTCTCCTCTGACCTCTGGAATCAACAAGGCATTTGCGCCCACAGAACTGCCGCTCACTGGATATTTTCTCTTTTTCAGACCATTCTCTATAAATCCTGGGGATGGTTGTGCATGAATATCCCAGTAGATCAGCAGTTTCTGAAATACTCAGACCAGCTCATTTGGCACCAACAACCATTTAGGGCGTACTCACACTATTTACAGTTGCGTTGAACCGGGCCAAAGCACGCTTGTTCCCCCTCCCCTCTCCCCCGATGGCCCGCACTCACATTACATTCGGGCCTGGGCACGCTTACGTCATCGATGATGTGCTGTTCAGTTTATGAAGAGAAGCGCTCTCGCTCAGCACAGTGGAGATTTCTTTAGTTATATCGTTTTAGTCGTTTGATTAGCTACTTTTGACGCTCATAAAGTCCTCGTGCTGCAGGAATTAGGAGGTTTGCTATAGGTGCAGCTGTCGTGCAGTGAGGGGTTTGCGTCTTTAATTAACTACGACAGTTAGCGTTCATTGAACAGCGCGAATGATTAATTAATCCATATCAAACAGTCCCTTAAAAGTCACGTCTCGCTTTCAGTTTCGGGCTTAGGCACTCTTGCACTCATACTGCGTACTGCGACTGAGCCCAAGTGAACTGTGCTCAGGCCCACCTCTTCCCACCGGGCCAGGGCCGGCCAAGTGAACCGTGCTTGAGCCCGGTTCAGAGCACTCACACTTCTCAAGCGATCCGGGAAATGGGCCTGGGCACGGTTCGGATAGCATAGTGTGAGTACGTCCTTAAAGTCACCTAAATCACCTTTCATCCACATTCTGATGCTCGATTTGATGCTCATTGAACTGTAGCAGATCGTCTTGTTCATGTCTACATGCCTAAATGCTACCATGTGATTGGCTGATTAGAAATTTGCTTTAAAGAATTGGACAGGTGTACCTAATAAAGTGGCCAGTGAGTGTATTTTCGCAACCTAAACACATTCATCAGAAGCAAGAAAAAATGTAAAGGCAAAAAAAAAACCTACACTATGATCATGACTTATCGTTATCCTCATTATGCTTCAGCCAAGTCTTTTTAATCTAAATTTAACATCTTTAAGTTGAAACATTTGAGTAAATAAAGTTTGCATGATTCAACTCTGTAGCCAAGTGTCAGCAGCAGTTTAAAGAGGTCATGAACTGTTTTTTTGTAGTGTTTTGTGAGGTCCACTTATAATAATGTTAATAGGACTTTTTAAAACAATTTAAAAAAAAACGTAATTAAGCTGTTCTGTCCTCATTTCCCTCTCCTCATCTGAACAAACAGTTTGAATAGGTGTGGCACACTATAAACAAGATGTAAACACCCACTGTTATGACTGGCTAACAGTTTTGTTTATTTAAAAATGTTTTTGCCCACTGGTTGTAAACTTCTGTGTGTATTTTTGACAGTCTACATCCTTCATAGATGGACACTGCTGTGATTGAGGTTAAAAAAATGCATAAATACTCACATGAAATATCAAATTATCTCTAATTAATTGAAAAAGTAATAGTTAACATGTAATAAAAGACTTGCTACGACGTTACTGTCAGATCCAATATAGTCTGTTATGGTCAATATACTGTAGTTTCTGTGTTGAATTGTGCCTTGTTTGTAAATTGTGAGTTTTATCGTCAACAAATGACACCCCTGTCAGATTTAGCATCTCTTCCTTGAAGTTGCTGCCTAATCCAAGTCAATTCTCAAATAATAACCCTACTGCACAATAATGCACATAATAATCCTTAATCCTATCAGGAATGCTTTTTTTTGGCAGTGCACAAGATTTCTAGCATGACCGTCACTTAACAAACTAAATGTGGGACAATTCTAAGTATGTGTGGGACAGCATTACCAACAATAAAACATAACTAACTGCAACTAACTAAGCAAAAACATTTGTATTCTGCCTGTTAGATCGTATATGTTCTTTGGACCCTTCCAGAAAACACATTGCAGCATAATGTCTTTATTTTACATGTCATTTACATTAAGAGAATCACCTGCTCCACATTTTAGACAGCTGTCTGTCAAATAGGTGAAACAAACTACACCATAACCGAATAAAGAGCTCACATAAAAGGCAAAGGAAGGCATGCTTATTTGACAGTTTATATAACTTAACATCAGGGTTTTTAAACTTATTAGAGGTGAAAAATATTAAATATTCGATACTACATCAAGCAAAAATAAAAAGCTAAGATAAATCTTGAATGCAGGTCTTCCTGCATTTATTCCAATGGGCTGTTTTCCCCATTTGCATAATTGGAATAACCTAGTTAATTACTTACACATTCACAACACATCCCTTTGGACAGTTTTTAGTTTTAGACTAACCAGTTTTTAGACTAACCAGATAGTTCTGAGCTCTTACAAGATATTTTTTTAAGTAAAATGATCTTTTATATGTCTAAAGATCAAGGAAATTTTCCATTTATCAGTTCATGACCTCCTTAAAATGACACAAAGTGTTACTGACATGTTTTGTGTAATAGAATAAAACTTGAAAAAACTTGAGCGTTTTTTAGGCAACCCATTAGCTTACCCTTTTAGCACCATAACTGCATTTTAACCTTTTCTCCATAGGTTATTATAAAAAAGGAAATTGGTCAAATAAGATGCAAGTTAAAGGGTTAAAGAACACATTGACTTTGGTCAGTGATGAAACCTGAAAATGATAAATGCTTGATTTCAAATATCTGAGCATTCCATAATTCAATAAAAAAATAAATAAATGCTTTATTTTTAGTATGTCTGAGTCCATTATAAAGAAAAAAAGCTTGTAATTTTGATCCAACTTCACTGAGCTTTGGTATCTAACTTGGCATCTTGTTCATGCTTCAGTGCCTCACTTGAGTAACTATGAATGTGTGTATTTCAACAGGGTGTCATGAGATAATCTATCAAACCTAAACCCCTCACTAACCTGGACTAAACACACTGGACTAAACATCATCAGTGGTATGTGCGGACATAAAAGGTTACAAGAAACTTCTCACCTAGTACCAAGAAGCGCACGTCATGAAAGTTCTGGCCAACATCGTTCTGAACTTCACACCTGTATTGTCCAGAGTCGCTCGCCTCTAAAGGACGAGTAAACACAAGACTGCCATTATGTGTGTCCACACCTGCAGGCATTGGTGCGTCCAGCCTGAAGGGTGACAAAAGACAGGATTATCAGTGTAGAGCTTGTTTTTCAGGAGGAAGCCACCCTGAAGAAAGCTTGAATTCATCTTATACAGCAAGGCCGTAACCACATCTTGAACTCTGTATCTTTGTCTGTCTGATTGTCTGTGTATACTGTCTTTGGTGGTTTAAGAGGACACCAGTTTGTATAATTACTTTGGTATGATCTACTGTAGGTATTACACTTTTAGTATTAAAAACAATAGTTTATGAGCACTTGTCTTGTGTCCGCATGATTCAAAAGTGTTTTCATGCTCAACATTTGCTACAGGTTTCCTGTCAGGGTTGGGTTTAGGGGTAAGGATAGGGTAAGTCCATTTATTACATCCCTGTCTTGAATACTTGATTCTGATTGGTCAGTCACAACATTAAAAAGTTAGTTATTCTCAGTTAACAACCGCTGAATAACGAAGGTCCATCCAGGTATTTCGAATCATTTTGACTGTCAGTGAATACGTTTACATCCATTTATATTCTCGCCTGTCTCTTCGTATGTTTTGTTTTTTGTTTGGTGCCATCTTGTCATTGAATAATGCACAGATTAGTGTATGGTCCATCAGTTCAGTTTAGCTGTTTCCTTACCTTTTTTTAAAGAATTAATAAAATATTACGGCTTTGAACAATGTTTTGTGTCTGATATTGTGGAAAGTGGCCATGTAAAAAGTGAGACAAAATACACCCAGGTGGTTGTTTTTGCAGAATAAAGACCTCCAGCCATATACAACAGCCTTCCGAGGTTGTCGCCATCTTGTGACTGAGTAATAGATACGTTAGTGTGTGCTCCATTCAGCCATTTTTGCTTCTGTTAGCTCTAAAGAATTAATGAAAGATTACAGCTCAGAACAATTGTTTTGTGCCCAATTGTTACGTTTTGAGGCAAGTAGCCATGTAATAACCAGCATAACAAAAATCCAGATGGTTGTTTTTGCAGTATAATGGTGCGCTCATACCAGACGCGGATGAAGCGTCCAGCGTAAGTGATTTACACGTTAAGTCAATGCAAAGACGCAAATAGACATCTTGTGGTGCGAGTTGAGCATTTTGCGCGTTTGACACACATAAAGCTGTCTTTCAACTGCACACGACATTTGGACATGTCTGTCGGAATATGTCCCCCAGTGGCAGTCACACAGAATTTTCAGTTTTGTCTTGCACCATGGAAGACAAGCTGTTCTCGTAGTGTCTGAAATAAAGGAGTGCAAAAGCAAGAGCCTTTATCTGTGTGCGTTCACCATGGTTGAATGAATGAATACTAGAAACTCATATGCCCAGTTTCACAAACAGGGATTAGCTTAAGCCAGGACTAGACCTTAGTTAAATTAGGCTATTTAAGACACATTTTTAAAAACATCCTTAGAAAAATACATGGTAACACTTTATTTTGATGGTCCATTTGAGTATTAGACTGAGAGTATTAGACTGTCTACTTAATATCTGTTCTCACTATCTTGTATCTTAATATCTTGTATCTTAATATCTGTTGACACTGACATTTAACAGTCCTTCAACAGACATTTAACTGACTATAAGAAACTTTGCAATTACATGTCAACTTACACTAACCCTAACCCCAACCCCAACCCTAACCCCAACCTAACAGTCTACTTATAATCTAATGATAATTAGTTGCAATGTAACTTAAATTCAACAAACGGACCGTCAAAATAAAGTGTGACCAAATACATTAGTAGTGCGCACCTGTAGACAAAAAATGACACTGACATATTTTAAGACATCTCACTGCAAGTTATTTTCAGTTGAGACAGCTCAAACATGCAATTTAATCCATGACTAGCCTTAACCTTGTTTGTGAAACCGGGGGTTAGACTGTTAAACTTTTGGAGAGAATGTGGACACAACATAAAAAAATCATATTTTTTATTACTCATTTATGAATAGAAATGCTTTTTAATATAGACTTTTTTTCTGATTCAAAAAATAACGAAAAAACAACAACTAATAATTCTCATCTCGCACGCAAGGACCTGCTTGGACAACACTGGAATAAATCACATCCAGTCGGCCGGACGCATATGGTCTAGTCACAAGAGTTCAAATATTTTAACTCAACGCAGCTCCCCGACTACTCTCCATTGGAAATTAATGACTTCGGGTCTGTCGCTTGTCGTTTGTCGTGTGCAGTGGAAAGGCAGCTTAACGCCCGAGTCCTTCGAGTTGGAAAATCTGAACTTCAGTGGACATTTGCGCCATGTTAACCAATCAGGAGCTTGCTCTTGTAGTGGCGTGATTATGATGTAGTGCCTGTTGTTGGTGTCCTGAGCAGAAATCCACGGCACTGAACAAATTACACTGTTTTTCAGCATTCCTAAAGCACAGCTACTCTCTTAATAAAATCCATGTTAGCCATTTAGTAACAAAGCTACAGTCACCGGGCAAATAGAAGAATTCTATCACGTCTACTGTGAAGTGAAATTGACGTGTGAATTAAGCGAGTAAACTCAAAATGTTCACGCATATATTTAATCGCGAATGGCACGATTTATTCGTGCGTACTGTGTCTGGTGTAAATACAGCATAGCGCTTCACGTCAAGCTGCAGAAAAGCCTATTTGGCTTTATTCTGCTATAACAACCACCTGGATATACTTTATCTCTAATATATTAAGCTTTTTTCAATGTATAAGATACATTACACCTATGGAGAGTCCTCATAAACCACCAACATGTGTGTGAATGTGTGTGTGTACTGGTTTTGGTGGTTTACAAGGACAGAAATATCTATAATGACATGAGTATGACCTAGATATTACAACATTAAGGTGGTTTATGAGAACATGCCATATGTCCTTGTAATTCAAAATGCTTACAAATCATACTCAACACAGCCTTTTGACATTCAAAATTATCCACAGGCTTCTTGTGAGGGTTGGGTCTAGGGGTAGGGCCATATAATAAGCTTGTTTTTTTACAGTATACAATACATTACGCTTATTGACAGTCCTTGTAAACCACCAGTACCAACATACAGTATGTGTGTGTCTATAGTGATTATACCATTGAACTGACATGTCTTATAAAGATACCAAATGTTAGTGTAAACAGACCTGGTCCAGAGGTGAAACAGGGCTGGTGGGTTCGCATTGGCTTTACAGTCCAGCTGGACGTTTTTTTGTCCCACGTACCAGACATTCTTCTCGCCTAGCACCATAACATCTGGAACAACTGTAACATAATTCAAATCATTGTTGCATGAAATTAAAAGCCAGAACATGAGTATCACCTTGCTATAAAACTATATAGTGCAGAGCAAAACTAAAACCCATTTTCTTTCTTCCAGTGAACACAACTGAGGATATTTCGTAGGGTTTAATGCATAGTGTACGTCACAAATAAATGCGGTTTTCGGTTCATACTGTAAATCACTTTAAATTTTGATTACATTTATTCATTTATCCAAGTAGAAATAGAAGCTATGAAACAAAAGAGCAACAATTTGTCACAAATATATAATTTTTTTGGCAGATTCATGCAAACGTACAACAAATAAGACAACACTAATAACTTAAGCAAACATATAATGGATATGTAAAATGTAAATGTTAAGCAATATGTTTCTCTCTGGAGTTTTTGTCTAGTAAACTGTCAAGCTGTGGACATTCAATAACATTCTGAGGTCAATTTAATGTTCCAGGAGTTTACAAGCTGTTTTACTAATGTCTTTTTGTGCCTAAAACAGTGCCTGAATTACATGGGAAATGATGCATTCTAGTAAGTTTACTGTTGGACTCTTTCAGCATGATCTATATTCATTTTTATTTCCAGCTATTACTGGTGTTCACAAGGAAAGATGAGTTGTTTATGTGCTGTTTGAACAGAGGCCATCACAGCAGTGAGCCACGCCACATTTCAGAGCATCAAAATGACACTCACTGTTCAATAAAACTGGCAGAATAGAAAGCTGAGACTTTGTTTTATATCAGCATAAAGTTATTGAGTTAACTAGATGGCAAGCCTACTACAAATAATGTTCAGTGAATAGTTTTTGTTGCACATAAAAGGAACATATTAGAGTGCATCAAATACCATATAATTATGCACTATTCTATGCCATTTAGTATTGTAGTATACAGAGGTTGGAGAATGAAACTGAAACCCTGGCCAATTTAGTGTTGGTAGTTTCATGACTAAATATGACCAGCCTGGTGGCCAATCTTCATTGATTGCACATACCACCAGTAAAACTGCGGTCACACTAGAGATTGAGCATGCGAAAATCTGGTGCTGTGAAAAGGGATGGGATTAAACAAGATGATTAGACATTAAAAAAGCGAGCGATTGCTCCATATTTAAAATTTCTGTCCAGAGAGGTCATGTTTTGATCTTCGATTGGTCTCATGCAATCACTTGTCGCATGAGCTTGCATTTCCGGTCTGCCGCATTTGTATGCGTATGAATGGAAGTCTATGGGGAGAAAAGTGCAGTGTGACCGCGGCTTAAGAGTTGAGTGTGAAGGTTTAATTAGCAGAGACATAGCACAGTTTTGCTTTAAATATTGCAATGCACACATTATGGGTGACATATCAAAGTTCAAAAGAGGATAAATAGACTTTATGCACGGTGGCGGGTGACTATTTCCGGTGAAATCTCAGGACGCTGACTTATGTCCGGCGATCGTACAGTACTGTGCTACAATAGGAACACTACTCATAGATATATACACTAGATATCACATAGGGACCCTGAGCATGCGTCAATAGCGCCGCCACATTGGTACAGTGGTCCTAGGACAAATGTCATTCAACCGCACTAGTCAAGACAGTGTGCCAATGTGAAGATGCTGGACTTTAGCGCTGTGTACGGATGTAGTAACGAGCAAACAAAGAAAACAAAAGGCAGAACATTTCATAGGTAAGATTTCATTTTTTTCAACTTTTGTGCTTAAGTAATGTTATTGATGATGATAATACAGTCTCTTACTGCACTGACCATAAGGCAAAGTAGCACCAACTCGCACTAAATTCTAGGCTTATGCTAGTTTTGCTGAATAAAATAAGCAAACAATGTTATGAAATATGACAACAAGATGCTGCGATGCCAGAAACTTCATAACGGAGATTCATTCACAAATGAATCGCTCCCTCCGTCAGAATGAGAAGTGAAAGCAGGAGAGGGGGTGTGTTTCAGGACATGGATTAGATCAAATTAAACAGGGAAGGAGGATAATGCATTTCCATGCACACAAACACACACTCTTTGTCAGCAATGCCCGTGCGGTCACATCCATCAATGTAGAAAAGTGATGTAAAATTATAATATTTCGTAATTTAAAAAAATATTTGCATATGGACCACCGGGGAAAACTCCTGATCATAGATATATGTGTATATGTGCATTTCTCTGGCTTTGGATGGCCACAGTACTCCACTTCACCTTGGACCCGCATTCATTTCAAAGGAGCACTACCCTGTACTAAAATGGCGGCTCTATTGACGCATTCGTTCTAATAGACAAGAGCAGGTAGGCGACATCTAATGTATATATCTATAAACACTACTGAGCAAAACATCTAACGTTATGGATAGTTGTGTTAGTGCTTTAGGCTATTATAGCCTACTTATATATAATCAAAGATATGAGGAGAATACTTATAGCTACCACTGCTTATAGCTATAGAGCCTATTGTTGGTGCGCGTCTCATTGGCGCATCTGTGATCAAGAAAGCAAGTCTTTGTGATGCATCAAGAGCCATGGTACTGTATTCAGGGTAATGTCAGCATAACACCAAGATGGGTGAAACATATCTAACAGGCATAACTGTGGATGCAGGAGGAGGCTGTCTAAAAGGGATGTCCAGGTGCTGACCCGGATTGTAACCAAAAAACATAAAACCACAACTGCCCAACTCACTGCAGAATTAAATGTGCACCAAAACTGTTTGTCGAGAGCTCCACAGAGTCAATATACAGCTGAAGTCAAAATTATTAGCTCCCCTTTGAATTTTTTTCTTTTTTAAATATTTTCCAAATTATGTTTAACAGAGCAAGGAAATTTTCACAGTATGTCTGATAATATTTTGTCGTCTGGAAAAAGTCTTATTTGTTTTATTTTGGCTAGAATAAAAGCAGTTTAATAACTAGTCAAATATTATTTACTGTCATCATGGCAAAGATAAAATAAATCAGTTATTAGAAATGAGTTATTAAAACTATTATTTTTAGAAATGTGTTGAAAAAAAATCTTCTTTCCGTTAAACAGAATTTGGTGAAAAAATAATTTTTTAAAATTCAGGGGGGCTAATAATTCTGACTTCATATATATATATAGTTCCCTTTTTGATTTCCAACATAGAGAAAACTATGGGTTTATTTACAGTATATTGTAAAATGTTTAACTTTCTTTGTGGAAAACTCTCCGTTTAATGCCAGCCTTCTTTTCTAAGCAATTAAAAGTCAAATCAATTTAATGAGACATTCAAAACTGAGCATGATACCATTCTCACACTCTGGATGCGAGAGATCTGATTGGCTAACTCAATTACACACAAACCTCAGGATACTGAAGCTTATGGGGCTGAGAAAATAAACGGCTGTGTGAAATGGAGAGCAGATTTAGGACTGAAACAGAGAGCCTTGAGATTCAACCCCAGCGGTCGATATGAAAACAACAACACGATCATATTCGTATCAGCATGGAGAGTGTTCTGCTCTCTTACTCAACAATGCAAACCACAACTGCCCATTATTGCATAAGATATTAAGGGTTACATTAAAGTGACACTTCACCCAAAAAATGAAAACGTACTCCTCCTCCAATTGTTACACTGTAAAAGGTTTCACTTGGTTAAACAAACTTACAAACTCAAGTTCACCAGCTACCTTGAAAATGTGAGTCAACTCAACTAAGAGAGATTCTTTGTTTTAATTTAAGATGTTGAGTTTTAGTTAAATATATTGTGAAACTGTCATGAGTCAGGTTTGATCTGTTCACTTCAGCTGTTCCCTCTTACAATCAGCATTAGCGCACATGCATTGATCACCTGTTTCTATTTTAGTTCTGATACGCCTCTCTATTTATACCTGTTTTGTTGTTTCACACTTTGTCAGATTATTGTGTTCATTAAAGCTACGGACGGTCTCTCCATACAAGGAGACTCCTTTTCTCCAGTCTAGTCCAGTTAATTGTTTACCTCTATTATTGCTTACCTGTTATCTGCGCAGTCTCCTCGCTGTTGAAACCCAGCCCCTCACCTGCGCTCGCCAGCTCCAGCCCTCGCTCTACTCCTAGGGAGCCAAGGCGGATTTTCTGTTGCCCGTCTACCAGCCTGCGTTCTCCCATGGGTGGTCGAGGAACGGCAGCTGCCTTTGTTCATCATTATATTAAATAAACTCCCTTTATTTGAACAGAAACCTCTCTGTTTTCTTTCCGAGCCTGACAGAAACTCAACATCTTAAGTTGAAACAAAGAATCTCACTTACACTTACATTTTCAAGGCAGCTGGTGAACTTGAGTTTGTAGGTTTAAACAAAGTGAAACATTTCACAGTGTGCAAACCTGTTTGAGATTCTTTCTAGCTATAAAAAAACACAAAAGAAGATATTCTAAAGAAAGCTGGAACCCAGTAACCAATAAGATCCATAGTATTTTTCAATATGTTACTTTAAAAAAAAAATTTTCATAGTAATAATAATAATAATAATTCCTTACATTTATATAGCGCTTTTCTAGACACTCAAAGCGCTTTACACATTTTTGGGGGAATCTCCTGAACCACCACCAGTGTGCAGCATCCACCTGGATGATGCGACGGCAGCCATATTGCGCCAGACCGCACACTACACACCAGCTGATTGGTGGAGAGGAGACAGAGTGATGAAGCCGATTATGATATGGGGATGGTTAGGAGGCCATGATAGCGAAGCCTAGTGGGCAGATTTGGCCAGGATGCCGGGGTTAAACCCCTACTCTTTTTCGAAGGACATCCAGAGAGTCGGGACCTCGGTTTAACGTCTCATCCGAAAGACGGCGCTCACTGATCAGTATAGAGTCCCCATCACTATACTGGGGCATTAGGACCCACACAGACCGCAGGTTGGGCACCCCCTACTGGTCTCACTAACACCACTTCGTATTTTCAACTATGTATGTCAATGGCTACCAATTTCCAGCATTCTTCAAACTATATTCTTTTGTATTGAACAGAAGAAAGACTGACTTTTTAAACCAGCTGTGGGTGAGTAAATACATTTAAAAAAGGTACTATGTAATTTCTTTCATTCATTTTCTTTTGGCTAAATCTCAATTTCAGAGGTCGCCACAGTGAAATGAACCACCAACTATTCCAGTTTTACACAGCGGATTCCCTTCCAGCTGCAACCTAGTACTGGGAAACACCCATACACACTCATTCACACAGACACTCATACACTACGGACATTTAAGTTTATTCAATTCCCCTATAGCGCATGTCTTTGAACTGTGGGGGAAACCGAGCACCTGGAGGAAACCCATGCAAACATGGGAAGAGCATGCAAACTCCACACAGAAATGCCAACTGGCCAGCTGGTACTCGAGCCAGAGATCTTCTTGCTATGAGGCAACAGTGCTAACCGCTGAGTCACCGTGCCACCCTGTTTTATGTTCTATCAAAGTCAATGTTAACACTGTGAAATCTATTAAATACATTTATATTAAAATAATTTATTGATACCATTTGACATGTTCACATAGTCCACATTTAAACAAATATTTTACATTAAAAGTATGGTTGGGCGATATGAAAAAAAAATCTCATTTCACTAAATAAATAATTTAAATAAAATATAGAATTTCTGTAAAGTCAGTGTATTAATAGATCATATACTTTTGCCCACACTAAAGAACTATTTATTTTCTTTACATTTTAAAGTATATACTCAGAAATGTACCAGTTTGTATGTGATCACATTTCAGGGAAAATGTTTGATTATACTGTAAATGTAAAAATAAACATATTTATAAAATATATAACACTTTTTTCAAAAACTAATGATTGAAAAAAAATAAAAAATATAGCTAAATAAAATGCAGAATTAAACATTGTACTTTCAAAAGTAACTAACCTCTAAGCTACCGTGCCATCATTACCGTAATTTGTTACAGCTAATTTTTTTGTATAATTTAACTTACTTAAAATTCAAATGACACCTAGTGATAGATAGTTTTGACTTGGTTAAACACAACATTTTAATGTAATATTAATCAAAATATTTATTCTGCCCAAAGAAAAAAACTACATTTAATCAAAGGTAAAATATTGTTTTTAAAAACTATGATAACACTTTATTCTAATGGTCCATTTGAGTATTAGTAGACTGTCTGCCTAATATCTGCTGATACTGCTCCTTCAACAGACATTTAACTGACTATAAGACACTTTGCACATGTCAATTTACACTAAACCTACACTGTAAAAAAAATGGCCTTCATTTCAACAGTAAAAAACTGTAAAATGCTACAATAAAAATCTGTAATCTGGTTAACAGTATGTTTCCTTAATATATATGGCGAATAACCGTAAATTGATTTTCCCAGAATTCCCTGCATGGCATATCACTTTTTGGATCTTTTTAGTTGTTTCCCCATCAGTTGTGTACATTTGAGATTTATGTTACATCTAATGTTGATAAACAATGTTTATTTCATAACTTTAATTTTATGCGTGTTACCATACTGGTGTTTAGTAGCTGTGTGAATGACACTGAGCACCTTTTTTAAACTGATACACTAGTCTGCTTGTGGGAAAAGTTGTTTGTGATGAGCTTTGGTTCATTATATAACTTTCTCATCACTACCTGCATATGGCTGCGTTAACGTGTTTATCTGTGTAAAAAGATGTGTAGATGTTGGTAATTCAAAATACAGACATATTACCTCTATAAATTAATGAAATAGGGTAGTTTACTGTAAAAATGAGAAATTACTTTTACAGTATACCGTATTTTTAACGATGATATACTGGCAACCACAGCTGCCATTTTTTTTCTGCCATAAATTTTACGTATTTATTTTTAGTGTAACCCTAACTCCAACCTAACAGTCTACTTATAATCTAATGAGAATTAGTTGGCATGTAGATGCAATGTAACTTAATTTAAACAAACGGACCATCAAAATAAAGTGTTATTAATTGAATTAGTTTGGTTCAAATTAAATATTTAATTTAAAAACAAAATTTAATTTAAAAACAACTGCTGTTGTTTCAGTGTTGCTATAAATAAAATGCAAAATGGTAATCAAATTCACATTATAAACACATAAAAACTGAATATAAATAAAAATATTTCATACATTGTCGCATAACATGAAAACTGCTGGTTCAAAGTAAATATACTACTTTGAGAAAAAGTAATGCTTTTCATTTTTCCTATGGGGTTAGTTTTTTGCTTTAAGGCAAATTGAATGCATCCATTCATTCATTTTCTTTTGGCTTAGTCCCTTATTTATCAGGAGTCGCCACATCGGAATGAACCGACATCTATTCCAGCATATGTTTTACGCAGCGGATGCCCTTCAGCCGAAACCAAGTACTGGGAAATACCCATACACTCATTCACACACACACACACACACTCATACATAAGGTCAATTTAATTTATCCAGTTCACCTATCGGGCATGTCTTTGGACTGTGGAGCACCTGGAGAAAACCAGCGCGAACATCGGAAGAAAAAATTGAATAAAACAGGTTAATAAAAACTGAAACCATAATTTTTCACTTAATCCAATACGAAAAAATTCAATTTGAATGAAAAACACAGCAGAGTTTAGCTTTTTTTTAGTGTAGGGAGTAAACTTTCCTTTTTGGATATCCCTATAAGAAAATGGGTCATGAATTTTATGTAATATTATCTTAAAACTTTCCTTCAAGTAAATACATTTTGTTTTTAAGACGTTTAGATATTTTCTTACTAGAACTCATGACAGATATACTGGTTATTGAAGCGTTTGCATGGTCGGCTGCACGGTCTATGATAAAACCATTAGGATTTATACCGCGTTAAGTTCTAAAGCTCAAAGTTACTTTTCTCACTTTTACACACTTAATCTGTGATTTATTAAGTAGCAAAGCCTCCCTTTGTCAGCTTGAACTCTCCCACTTGTATTTCCGCTCCTGTTGCTGCCCTCGCTGTGCTCAGATCAATATTTCATAAAGCGTCTCTATTAAGCAGCACAGCATTCAAACAGACGGCTCAAGATGTCAAAGGAAAGCACATCACATTACTCCTAAATTGACATATTGTCGGTATCTATCTTTTTTTCCCTAAACCTCACGATGATTTTCGAGAATTATGGAAGTACATTGTGAATAATCAGTGAAGTTTTTTAGCAAACTGGGCTCAATGAGGTGTCAATGTTGCAACCCAGGCTCATATGTACCCAGGTCTATGTTTCAGGGGACAGGGAAATAAGTAACTGGAATATGCTCGCCGTTTTTGCTTTTGCAATCCACCAGAGGCTGCTGTGTACACTTTTTGATGATATCAAATTTCTCTCGTACATCCTCTTCTCACATAAATCCACCAGAGGGTGCAATATACACTTCAGCCGACCAGGCCAGCTTGCTGTCGACTGACTCAGACTGACCGACTGGTTTTACCTGGTTTCTGAAAAAGGTCTTTGACAGATGTGAACCCTGCCGCCACTGTCAACTTCGCTCTGCGTTCCAAGTTTGCTGATGTACATGGCGAGCCACTGGGTAAACACCAGAAAAGTCCTCCACATGGAGGTAAGCAGTGGGCGGTAGCTTGAAAAGGAACAAAAGCCATCTGCGGCATCATACCGCCCCATAGCGTTCATTTTCAAGAATCACAGCCAGACGTACCTCTGGCGACATAATTCATGCTCTCCAGAAATGGACAGGGGTACGTTTCCACCATGAGCCTGTGTTGCATTTATTCTCCTCACAGTTCATTCATCCAATATTAAAAGAAAACTTATTAGATTTAACAAATTACTTTCAGCATTTCAATATTTTGAATATTCCTGTACTGAAAGGAATATACATGCATCCGGAAAGTATTCATAGCACTTCACTTTTTCCACATTTTTTAATGTTACAGCCTTATTCCAAAATGGATTAAATAAACTTTTTTCCTCAACATTCTACACACAGCACCCCATAATGACAATGTCAAAAAAAGATTTATTGAAATTGTTGCAAATTTATTAAAAATAAAAAACCTGAAAAATCACATGTACATAAGTATTCACAGCCTTTGCCGTAATGCTCTAAATTGAGCTCAGGTACATTCTGTTTCCACTGATCATTCTTGAGATGTTTCAGCAGCTTAACTGAAGTTCACCTGTGGTAAATTCAGTTGATTGGACATGATTTGAAAAGGCATACACCTGTCTATATAAGGTCCCAGGGTTGACAGTGCATGTCAAAGCACAAACCAAGCATGAAGACAAAGGAATTGTCTGTAGACCTCTAAGACAGGATTGTCTAAAGGCACAAGGCTGGGGAAGGTTACAGAAAAATTTCTGCTGCTCTGAAAGTTCCAATGAGCACAGTGGCCTCCATCATCCGTAAGTGGAAGATGTTTGGAACCACCAGGGCTCTTCCTAGAGCTGGCCGGCCATCTAAGCTGAGTGATCAGGGGAGAAGGGCCTTAGTCAGAGAGGGGATCAATAACCTGATGGTCACTCTGTCTGTGCTCCAGCGTTCTTCTGTGGAGAGAGGAGAACCTTACAGAATGACAACCATCTGTGCAGCAATCCACCAATCAGACCTGTGTGGTAGAGTGGCCAGACTTAAGCCTTTCCCCGCCTGGAATTTGACAAAAGACATCTGAAGGACTCTCAGACCATAAGAAACTAAATTCTCTGGTCTGAGGAGACTAAAATTTAACTCCTTGGAATGAATGCCAGGCGTTACGTTTGGAAAAAACCAGGCACCGCTCATCACCAGGCTAATACCATCCCATTACAGTAAAACATGGTGGTGGCAGCATCATGCTGTGGGGATGTTTTTCAGCAGCAGGAACTAGAAGACTAGTCAGGATAGAGGGAAAGATGAATGCAGCAATGTACAGAGACATCCTGAATGAAAACCTGCTTCAGAGTGCTCTTGACCTCAGACTGGGGTGACGGTTCATCTTCCAGCAGGACAATGACCCAAAGCACACCGGCAAAATATCAATGGAGTGGCTTCAAAACTACTGAGTGAATGTCCTAGACTGGCCGAGCCAGAGCCCAGACCTAAATCCTATTGAACATCTCTGGAGAGATCTGAAAATGGCTGTACACCGTCGCTTCACATCCAACCTGATAGAGCTTGAGAGGTACTGCAAAGAGGAACGGGCAAAAATTCCCAAAGACAGGTGTGCCAAGCTTGTGGCATCATATTCAAAAGACTTGAGGCTGTAATTGCTGCCAAAAGTGCATCAACAAAGATTTGAGCAAAGGCTGTGAATACTTATGTACATGTGATTTTTCAGGTTTTTTAGTTTTAATAAATTTGCAACAATTTAAAAAAATCTTTTTTCACATTGTCATTATGTCATTATGTAAATGAGTTGAATCCATTTTGGAATAAGGCTGTAACATAAAAAATATGGAAAAAGTGAAGCGCTATGAATACTTTCTGGATGCACTGTACATTTAGATTTCATGTTTACTTTAAAGCCAACTATGTATATGTAGTTTTCACTATGTATATTGATTATTTGTTTCACAAATATAATTCTAAATGATTTATTTCAGTTGTTTTGAAGTTATGTTCTCCAAACTGAAAGTGCAACGCATCATTTAAAATGCAATTTTAATCACGTGAAAAAAGTCAAATGAAATCAGTGTTTAAACTATAATATATAATGCAAAACAAGGTTCAACGTGTTCCATAGTTAAAATTAGGGCTGCTCAATACTGTATATCGTTTCAGCATTGATATCGCAATTTGCAAATCTGCAATAGTCACATCGCAGAGTGTGCAATGTTGAGTTGGGATTATAGTTAACCAGCAACACATTTCAGAACACCTGAGATTTGTGGAGTCACTGCAGAGTTCAAGCGCAGTGTGACAGTTTATCGTTTACATGTGTTTTTAAGGCCTGTGACTGTGTGAGCGTTTCAGAAGAGCTTAAAGGGGTGGTCCACAGTGTATTTTTAAGGCTTGGTTGGGTTTATAAGATGCAAATCAATGTGTGCTCATGCTTCACTTGTACAAAATCATGTTATTTTTTCATATATCTTTATTTATATACAGCTACTCAGTGAACATGAAAACCATTGTCATATTTTCTAGTTCCTCTGAAAGACCCGCCCTCAAGAGGCTCTGATTGGTCAGGTAACATAATGTGCTGTGAATCGCGAATTGGCTCAACGTAAAACATGTCACACCCCTACAAGCGCACACTTTTGTGCTGTGTAAACAGTAGCTGAATCAGACAGAAAATTAAGAGAACACAGCTGAACCTCACACCTGCTTTCTAAAATAAAATCTGACAAGTGTCTTTCACATATATTCGGAATAAGCATGTGTACGTAATATGAAACATTCACATATCTTTTGTGAGTTTGTTATTTGAGATGTATAACGCAGGGAAAGCGTCAGCATAGAGAGACACTCCGCGCGCTGCTGAAGATTGTGAGTATTTACAGCGGTTTGACTGATAAATATGAATTTGTAGTTAAATTGTTAGCGGTGCCAAACAGCATTTCCCATTGTTTACATCCTTGTTTACGTCCTGACTACAACATACCGTTAACGCTAGAAACTGTCCAAAGAAGCTGCCCTTTGTCAAATGCTAGCTATATATTTTTTATTCTCTGGAACATAATTGAATTAAACTGTAAGCACTTCTCTCTTTGTGTCGTGTCCTTTTGAAGTCCAAATATAGAAACAGAAGAAGCTCTGTGGAAATAGCAGCGTTTGGACGGGATTTTAACTTTCTTTGCTATATTATATTACAGCACTTCTGGCCACGCCCCTTTGCTGCGCAGGGTGTGTGCGCATGGTGAATGCGCATAACCGGAAGCCCTTGTGATCTCACTAGGCTGAAATTATTTTTTGTAGTCCCTAATTTTCGTTCGCTTCTAGGCTTTGCTATGCTAACTCTGTTAATGAGAAATGTCTCCCTTTGCGTTGACCTTTGAGCATCTTACATTCAGAGATGTTGTTTATGTTTAGACCGCTACATTACACATCAACTAAAGTTTCAAGTATGATATTGTAGTGGAACACCTCTTTAAAGCAAGGTGCGAGACATTGAACCATTTGTAACTTTGTATAAATAATTAGGTGAAATGATTCTTTATTACTGAAGATGATTTTTTTAAGGTTTTTTTTTAAGGTTATTTCACATTTGATATTCAATTTCTTTAACTGGGTAGTGAATACTCAATACTGACTCGCCAGAAAACCATAAAGCACTGTTTTTTTTTTCACTTTTATGCTAGCTTGTAATTTGTTTATTATATATTTTTACATGATTTACTCTCCTACAGAATCATTCCAATCAATCTACAGGGAGTGCAGAATTATTAGGCAAATGAGTATTTTGACCACACCATCCTCTTTATGCATGTTGTCTTACTCCAAGCTGTATAGGCTCGAAAGCCTACTACCAATTAAGCATATTAGGTGATGTGCATCTCTGTAATGAGAAGGGGTGTGGTCTAATGACATCAACGCCCTATATCAGGTGTGCATAATTATTAGGCAACTTCCTTTCCTTTGGCAAAATGGGTCAAAAGAAGGACTTGACAGGCTTCGAAAAGTCAAAAATAGTGAGATATCTTGCAGAGGGATGCAGCACTCTTAAAATTGCCAAGCTTCTGAAGCGTGATCATCGAACAATCAAGCAAAGTTTCATTCAAAATAGTCAACAGGGTCGCAAGAAGCGTGTGGAAAAACCAAACCAAAAACCAAGGCGCAAAATAACTGCCCATGAACTGAGAAAAGTCAAGCGTGCAGCTGCCAAGATGCCACTTGCCACCAGTTTTGCCATATTTCAGTGCTGCAACATCACAGGAGTGCCCAAAAACACAAGGTGTGCAATACTCAGAGACATGGCCAACGACCACCACTGAACAAGACACACAAGCTGAAATGTCAAGACTGGGCCAAGAAATATCTCAAGACTGATTTTTCTAAGGTTTTATGGACTGATGAAAGTCAAAGAAAGTGAGTCTTGATGGGCCCGTGGCTGGATAGGTAAAGGGCAGAGAGCTCCAGTCCGACTCGGACGCCAGTGAGGTGGAGGTGGAGTACTGGTTTGGGCTGGTATCATCAAAGATGAGCTTGTGGGGCCTTTTTGGGTTGAGGATGGAGTTAAGCTCAACTCCCAGTCCTACTGCCAGTTTCTGGAAGACACCTTCTTCAAGCAGTGGTACAGGAAGAAGTCTGCATCCTTCAAGAAAAACATGATTTTCATGCAGGACAATGCTCCATCACACGCGTCCAAGTACTCCACAGCGTGGCTGGCAAGAAAGGGTCTAAAAGAAGAAAAACTAATGACATGGCGTCCTTGTTAACCTGAACTGAACCCCATAGAGAACCTGTGGTCCATCATCAAATGTGAGATTTACAAGGAGGGAAAACAGTACACCTCTCTGAACAGTGTCTGGGAGGCTGTGGTTGCTGCTGCACGCAATGTTGATGGTGAACAGATCAAAACACTGACAGAATCCATGGATGGAAGGCTTTTGAGTGTCCTTGCAAAGAAAGGTGGCTATATTGGTCACTGATTTGTTTTTGTTTTGTTTTTGAATGTCAGAAATGTATATTTGTGAATGTTGAGATGTTATATTGGTTTCACTGGTGAAAATACATAATTGAAATGGGTATATATTAGTTTTTTGTTAAGTTGCCTAATAATTCTGCACAGTAATAGTCACCTGCACACACGGATATCCTCCTAAAATAGCTAAAACTAAAAACAAACTAAAAACTACTTCCAAAAATATTCAGCTTTGATATTAATGAGTTTTTTGGGTTCATTGAGAACATGGTTGTTGTTCAATAATAAAATTAATCCTCAAAAATACAACTTGCCTAATAATTCTGCACTCCCTGTATATTAAAGGGTCACGAAACACCAAAGCACATTTTTTGAGCTGTTGACAGTCATATATGTGTCCCACGCTGCTATAAACACTATTAGGACACATATATTTCACCAAAAAGTAAAAATTGGTTGTTTTTGTGTTATTTCGAGCAAATTCCATCTTCCGGTTTGAAAAGAAATTTTGAAGCTGTGTCACAGCGATTAGATCTTTGTGTGAATTCCAGCGTGTAGACTGGCTGTCTGTACCGGCGGGTACAACATGACATCTTTGAGTTTTTAGCATTAATTTATGAGAAAGACTTCCAAGTCTTTCCACACCGCCAATCAGCGTGCTCTATTGTGTATGAGGTGCAACTTCATTAATATGCATGATAGCTTGTTTTACCTGTTTCAGTGTTCAGACAGCAGAGAGATGCTACGTTGTGTTGCCAACCATAATTAAAACAAGTGGAAGAAGAAGAAGAATTGTTTGGAGACACAGGTCATCAGTATTGCGTTTATATATGTGCCGCAATGAAGGTTTTTTTTTAGTTCCCTGCTATGAGAGCACAGCTGGACTCACGTGTGGATTACAGTGGTCTGCTAACATGCGACAAAAATACGTTTGTAAGGAACATTTTTACCCGAGAGCTTTTCGCATCTGGAAATGGTGAAATCTGGATTTGCCGCTCGTCTTCTTTTAAAAAAGATGTGGCTTCAGTTTGTGTTGATTGTCCTGTCTCTACACATTGGGTAAGTGTGTGATCAGTGTTCTTTGTTTATGTTTCTTCAGAGGAAAAGTTAGTTAGTATTGTCCTGTACTTTTTCAGTTTTTAAAGACATACCTTAGTAATATCACTACAATATTATGGACTAAAAGATCCGCTGTAAATGCTGCTCTCCGAGTGTAAACATGTAAACATCTTAATCAAGCTTAATCAAGGATTTTCGCCAGATTTTGTGACAGGATAGTCTATACACACACGGATTTCTGACGCTACCTACTAAGTGCTTCTAAGTTACCAAGAAGTGTAAAGGGTTTTTTTTTTTCTCCCATACAGCGTGCGGTTTCAAACATTCCATTAAAACTACACTCTTCCAGCAGTTTCTCGCATCCAATATCTCATTTGTGTCGGGGGCATTCACTTAAATGATTCTGAATTAAAGTGAAAGTGCCAAACTGCGTTTAAAGTCGACAAATTAAGAATGTGGCAAATAATTCGATTACTGATGTCCATGTAAACGCAGTCACTGTCTTTCTCCCCTGCATCTGTGTGTTTGTTTTGCCTCTGTGAAAAACAGCGTGTGCCCGAACTGAAACTCCCATTTTTATACAAACCCTTTTCTGTTTCCCTCCTCCGACACTCCCACCTAAACAGAGCTGGACTCACCCACTTTCCTGACTTTTTTCAAACTAGAGGTGTGAAAACACCATGCTGAGACAGGGGGATTTTATGGCCCTTTAATATAATATATATAAATATAAATATATATATATATATATACAGTTGAAGTCAGAATTATTTAACCCCCCCCCCCAAAAAAAACCTTGCATTATTTTTTCTTTTTTAAATATTTCCCAAATGATGTTTAACAGAGCAAGGAAATTTTCACAGTATGTCTGATAATATTTTTTCTTCTGGAGAAAGTCTTATGTGTTTCATTTCAGCTAGAATAAAAGCAGTTTTTAATTTTTTATGAACCATTTTAACGTCAAAATTTTTAGCCCCTTTAAGCAAATTTTTTTTTTCGATAGTCTACAGAACAAACAATCATTATACAATAACTTGCCTAATTACCCTAACCTGCCTAGTTAACCTAATTAACCTAGTTAAGCCTTTAAATGTCACTTTAAGCTGTATAGAAGTGTCTTGATAAATATCTAGTCAAATATTATTTACTGTCATCATGGCAAAGATAAAATAAATCAGTTATTAGAGATGAGTTATTAAAACTATTATGTTGAGAAATGTGCTGAAAAAATCTTCTCTCCGTTAAACAGAAATTGGTAAAAAAAAATAAACAGGGGTGCTAATAATTCTGACTTCAATTGTATATATATATATATATATATATTCACTTAGAGCTATTCAAGTCATCTGTTGAACTTTTATTTATATCGCAATATACAGTTGAAGTCAAAATTATTAGCCCCCCTGTATAATTTTTCCTTAAATTCTGTTTAACGGAGAGAAGATTTTTTCAACACATTTCTAAACATTCATTCATTCATTCATTTTCTTTTTGGCTTAGTCCCTTTATTAATCCGGGGTCGCCACAGCGGAATGAACCGCCAACTTATCCAGCACGTTTTTACACAGCGAATGCCCTTCCAGCCGCAACCCATCTCTGGGAAACATTTCTAAACATAATAGTTTTAATAACTCATTTCTAATAACTGATTTATTTTATCTTTGCCATGATGACAGTAAATAATATTTTACTAGATATTTTTCAAGATACTAGTATTCATCTTAAAGTGACATTAAAGCTTAACTAGGATAATTAGGCATGTTAGAATAATTAGGAAAGTCATATGTATAACAGTGGTTTGTTCTGTAGACAATTGAAAAATATATATTTCTTAAGGGGGCTAATAATAATGATAATAAAAAATAAAAACTGCTTTTATTCTAGCCGAAATAAAACAAATAAGACTTTCCCCAGAAGAACAAAAATTATAGGAAATATTGCAAAAAATTCCTTGCTTTGTTAAACATAATTTGGGAAATATTTGAAAGAAAAAAAGAGCAGGGCTAATAATTTTGACTTCAACTGTACAAAAAAAATAAAATATCAGATATGGTGCTGCCCTAGTTAAAATACTGATGAATGCCCACTCACAAAACACATTGAGCCGGTAGGGGATTCGAAAATCTCTGGAAAGGGCTGGGTGACGAACAACACAGCTTAGGGAGCGGCCGTGTGCGTCCCGTGTAGGGGCCAAGATGTAGTGCACTAGAGTAGTGGTGGTCCCTTCTGGCTCCGGCTGTGTGACGACTGCTGTTTGACCCGGCAGATCTGATTCCCAAAACACCTCGGCCGCAGGACGGCCCCGTTCAGCTGTACATGTCGCCACCAGAGTTTCACCATCATCCGCCGTCAGAGACAAGGAGCCCGGAGACACATAGACCTTTGGCTCCACTAAAGAGAGAGAGAGAAGAAAATTGAGAAATGAGAGATGAAACAAAACTGATATCACTTTAGTTTAGGTATCAGTTCTCACTATTTTTATCTAGTGGCTTATTACCTGCCTATTATTAGGACATTGGCTGTTTATTAGTACTTATAAAGCACATATTCTGCATGATTTTATTCTACATCTCTAATCCTGGACAATAAAAACACTTATGCACGAATGCTGTTTGTTGACTTCAGCTCAGCATTCAACACTGTCATACCCTCTAAGTTAATGATCAAACTTAGAGACCTGGATATCGACACGTCTCTCTGCAACTGGGTTATGGACTTTCTGAATAACAGACCTCAGAATGTGAGATCAGACCACATCTGCTCCACCACCATCACACTCAACACTGGTGTACCACAGGGCTGTGTGCTGAGCCCCTTCCTCTACTCCCTTTTTACCATCGACTGTAGGCCTGTGAACAGTTCTAACACCATCATCAAATTTGCAGATGACACCACAGTGATTGGTCTAATCAGCAACAATGATGAGACTGCCTACAGGGAGGAGATACAGCATCTGGCCACCTGGTGCACCGACAATAATCTGCTCCTTAACACCGACAAGACCAAGGAGCTCATTGTGGACTTCAGGAAGGGACAAACAGGCTCACATGATCCCATCCACATCAATGGGATGGCCGTCGAGCCTGTCTCATCCTTCAAGTTCCTGGGGACCCACATCTCAAAGGACTTTTCCTGGACCACCAACACCTCCAGCCTGGTCAAGAAGGCTCACCAGCGCCTATTTTTCTTAAGGCAACTTAAGAAGAACCAGCTGTCATCAGCCGTCTTGGTGAACTTCTACCGCTGCACAATAGAAAGCATCCTGACGAACTGGTCACAGTCTGGTATGGAAGCTGCTCTGTTGCGGAGCCTAAGGCACTGCAGCGGGTGGTGAAAACTGCCCAACGCATCACAGGGACCACACTGCCAACCATAGAGGACATCCAGAGGAAACACTGTCTGCGCCGAGCACGCAGTATTCTTAAGGATTCCTCTCATCCTGCTCACAGACTGTTTTCTCTCCTGCCTTCTGGCAGGCGCTTCAGGCTCCCCCGGACAAAAACCAGCAGACTAAGGAACAGCTTCTTTCCCAGAGCTGTCTCCCTTTTGAACTCTGCCCCCCACTGACTCTTTGCCCCCCTGATACACCCCCACTATCCTCATAACTCAGACTCCTCATAATCACTGCACTATTTAACATTTGCACATTTAAAAATTGCACATATTCATTGCACTGATTCATTTATTCTAACTGTACATACCCATGTACATTTGTAATTATGTACACACCCACTGTACATATACATTTGTAATTGTTTATATATCTGCACACTTCTGATTATTAATAGCAACCTGTACATATATCCATCTATTGTAAATCTCTGTTCATAGCTAACACAACCTGTATATAATGTCTATAGTACATCCATTTGTAAATATCACCATAGTTTTTCTATAACTGCACTTTATAACTTATACCTGTATCCTGCACTTGCTGCTATTGCACTCCTGGTTAGACCTAAACTGCATTTCGTTTCCTTGTACTTGTACATGTGTAATGACAATAAAGTTGAATCTAATCTAATCTAATCTAATCTATACAATATCTAAACCCAACTGCTTAAAATATAATTTGACCTTAAATTGAATAGGATCCTTTAAAAAGATGCTTTTCAAATTTTTATTTCATTTATTTACAGTATTTATTGTGGATTGTATTGGTGAAGGAATTTGTGAATAAAAAAAACTTGGTAGTTTTTTTGGGTTCAAGATTTATATCGATTTTTTTACACATTTTTATACATCTATTTTGTTATACTGTAAACTGTTGATGACATTTTTCCCAAAGTAAACATTTTTGTTTGTCACTTAAATTTATCTATTTATATATTTATATATTTATTTATATATATTTATTCATTCTATTTTTTATTTTATTTTCATTCATTCATTACCTTTTCGGCTTAGTCCCTTTATTAATCCGGGGTCGCCACAGCTGAATGAACCGCCAACTTATTCAGCACATGCTCTTCCAGCTGCAACCCATCTCTGGGAAACCTCCATACCTCTCATTCACACTCATACACTACGGACAATTGAACCTACCCAATTTACCTGAACCGCAGGTCTTTGGAATGAGGGCAGAACATGCAAACTCCACACAGAAACGCCAACTGACCTAGCCGGGGCTCAAACTAGCGACCTTCTTGCTGTGAGGCAATTGTGCTACCCACTGCGCCACCATGCGCCTTATTTATTTATTTATTTATTTATTTATTTATACATTTATTCTATTTATTTCATTCATTCATTCATTCATTTTCTTTACTAATCTGGGGTCGCCACAGTGGAATGAACCACCAACTTATCCAGCACATGTTTTACACAGCGGATGCCCTTCCAGCTGCAACCCATCTCTGGGAAACATCCATACACACTCATTCACCCTCATACACTACAGACAATTTAGCCTACCCAATTCAACCGCATGTCTTTGGACTTGGGGAAACCGGAGCACCCGGAGAAAACTCACGCGAACACGGGGAAAGCAAGCAAACTTTACACAGAAATGCCAACTCACCTAGCCGGGGCTCGAACCAGCGACCTTCTTGCTGTGAGGCGATTGTGCTAGCCACTGTGCCACGTGACACCTTATTTATTCATTTAACAGAATTAAATTTTGTTTCATTTTATTTTATTGCAAACAATTACCATAAAACAGACTGTTGATATTTATTTTAGACAACAAAATATCAAAGTTTCAGAACAAAGTTTCAGAAAATCAAAAAAATATTTATTATTGCTATAAATGACAATATTTTTTATTTTAAAATTAGAAAGAAATGTTATCTGACCATTAAAGAATAACTAATTATTACATTTTACTCAAACCCAAACCTAATAAATACAGATGAAATGCATTTAAAAGTTTGGGTAGGTTAACAATTTTTATAAAATGAATTAATACTTTTATTTCTAGATGCAATACATTAGTTAAAAGTGACAGAGAACATATTTACAGTGTTTTCTTTTCCTTTGCAATAGAATAAATCACAAGAATAAATCACATTTTAAAATGTAGCAAAATAAAAAGCAGCTATGTTTAATCGTAAAAACAGTTCACTATTTGTAGAGTATTTTTGATTAAATAAAAAATATTTGTAAAAAATTAGACATAAAAAAATTCAACCCCCAAACTCTTGCATGATAAAATAAATAACGAGTAATTCATTTTTATTACCACTTACCACAGTACCTGACAACAAGATTACACAAAATGTGCCTCCCAAAAAAAAAAAAAAAATGAATATGGAAGGGTCTAGAAGAACTTTGTGAAATGAGTTATTGATATTGAACCTACAGGATGATATGCAACAAGATGAATAAATGAGCAATGTAAAGAGTGGAAGCTGTACTCTCAGAATTGATTGATTGCTGTGACCCAACAAATTCCCATTAAAAATGGATGATGTCAAATTACTGAGTGCTGAGGCAGGAATACAACAACACTCCTGAGTGCGTCTGAGTGACCGTCTGCACAGAAAAGTGCCATATTAGTGTCTTAATATCATAGAGAGTCCATACAGATGAAGAGAACACGAGGAAAGTCACAGCTCCATTACAGATAAATTAATCATTCTGAGATATTGTTTTTTCAGTCGCCCTGAACACAAACTAAAACCACTGACTGGATTTCAACTGTTGCTTTTATTTGTGAAACAGCATTAGCTCAGAGAAAACACACATCAAGGGTTACATTCACACTACAAGCCACACTGAAAATATTCTTCCTGTCTTCCTTTTTTTAGTCAAATCAAATGAACTTTTCTAGCCATCTCAACCTAAATCAGTCAAACTGACTAAAAATATCTTTTTAAACTTTGTACAGATACAAAAAAATTAGCTGAAACCTGATTATCTCATTAAAGTAAGTTTAAGTAACATAAAACATCTGTTGTCATGACTTTTTCGTAATGCATTTTTTTACAGTGCAGTTTACAGTATTTTTGTGAGTATATTTACTTGACATTATTATTGTGGCCCACATTACTGGTCTTGTTTACATCCAGAATGCTGGACTCTCATGTGCTCGTCATATTATAATTTAAATAACATTTTTTGATATCATATTTGAATATATGATATGATTTTAATGAGTATCATACAACAATTAAAATGATTAGGATATTTTGCTACTATAGTTTCTACTTCCTTCTACTAGTACAACTATGACTAATAAAATTACTGCTATTACTACTTTGCTACTAGCACTACAATAACTTCTACTACTACAACTACTATTACCCAATCTTTTGTTACTTGTAATACTACTACTACTACTACCACTACTACTGTTACTATAGCTTCTACCTCTTCTACTACTACTACTACTACCACTACTACTGTTACTATAGCTTCTACCTCTTCTACTACTACTACTACTACCACTACTACTGTTACTATAGCTTCTACCTCTTCTACTACTACTACTACTACTACCACTACTACTGTTACTATAGCTTCTACCTCTTCTATTACTACTACTACTACTACTACTACCAATACTACTGTTACTATAGCTTCTACCTCTTCTTCTTCTACTACTACTACTACTACTACTACTACTACTACTACTACTACTACCACTACTACTGTGACTATAGCTTCTACCTCTTCTACTACTACTACTTCTACTACTACTGTTACTAAAGCTTTTACATCATCTACTACTACTACTACTGTTACTATAGCTTTTACCTCTTCTACTACTACTGTTACTATAGCTTCTACCTCTTCTACTACTACTACTACTACTACTACTACTACTACTATAGCTTCTACTACTACTACTACTACTACTGTTACTATAGCTTCTACCTCTTCTACTACTACTACTACTACTACTATAGCTTCTACTACTACTAATACTACTACTACTACTGTTACTAAAGCTTCTACATCTTCTACTTCTACTACTTCTACTACTACTGTTACTAAAGCTTCTACATCTTCTACTTCTACTACTTCTACTACTACTGTTACTAAAGCTTCTACATCTTCTACTACTACTACTGCAACTTCTATCTTTATAATTACTACTTCTACTATGACTTCTACTACTAATACTACAAGTAATATGCCAACTTTGTCTTCAAATACTACCACTAGAACTACTACTACTACTACTACCACTACTACTGTTACTATAGCTTCTACCTCTTCTACTACTACTACTACTACTACCACTACTACTGTTACTATAGCTTCTACCTCTTCTATTACTACTACTACTACTACTACCAATACTACTGTTACTATAGCTTCTACCTCTTCTTCTACTACTACTACTACTACTACTACTACTACTACCACTACTACTGTGACTATAGCTTCTACCTCTTCTACTACTACTACTTCTACTACTACTGTTACTAAAGCTTTTACATCATCTACTACTACTACTACTGTTACTATAGCTTTTACCTCTTCTACTACTACTACTACTGTTACTACAGCTTCTACCTCTTCTACTACTACTACTACTACTACTATAGCTTCTACTACTACTACTACTACTACTACTACTGTTACTATAGCTTCTACCTCTTCTACTACTACTACTACTACTACTATAGCTTCTACTACTACTAATACTACTACTACTACTGTTACTAAAGCTTCTACATCTTCTACTACTACTACTGCAACTTCTATCTTTATAATTACTACTTCTACTTTGACTTCTACTACTAATACTACAAGTAATATGACAACTTTGTCTTCAAATACTACCACTAGAACTACTACTACTACTACTACTACTACTACTAGTAATACTACATTCTACATTCGAGCTTATACCTGTATTACTATTTGAACTTCTATCTCTACAATTGCTACTACTTCCACTTCTCCTACTACTACTACTACTACTACTACTACTACTACTACTACTACTACTGTTACTATAGCTTCTACCTCTTCTACTACTACTACTACTACTACTACTACTACTGTTACTATAGCTTCTACCTCTTCTTCTACTACTACTACTACTACTGTTACTATAGCTTCTACCTCTTCTACTACTACTACTACTACTACTACTACTGTTACTATAGCTTCTACCTCTTCTGCTACTACTACTACTGTTACTATAGCTTCTACCTCTTCTACTACTACTACTACTACTACTGTTACTATAGCTTCTACCTCTTCTTCTACTACTACTACTACTACTACTACTACTACTGTTACTATAGCTTCTACCTCTTCTACTACTACTACTACTACTACTGTTACTATAGCTTCTACCTCTTCTACTACTACTACTACTACTGTTACTATAGCTTCTACCTTTTCTACTACTACTACTACTACTACTACTACTACTACTACTACTACTATACTGTTTATACAACTTCTCTACTACTCTGTCATTCTATTACTGCTGTCAAAACTACTACACCTGCTGCTATTATTTCTACAACTTCTACTTCTACTGGTACTACTACTTCTAATCTTACTAAAGCTTCTACCTCTCCTTCTACTACTGCTACTTTTATCTCTACAATTACTAGCATTGTGAAAAAGGAATTTATTTTTTATTACTTTTGTTTCTTTTACTTTTCATTAAACATTAGTATTGCTGAGTGATAAATTAACCAAAACTTCTCCCCAGAGTGTGATATGCTTGAATACTAATTAGCATTTTTGCAGAAGTAGATACAACTGACTAGAAAGTTGCAGCACGTCACTATCTGAAAATAACTTTGGGGCTTCCTGTGCAGCAGATAAGTAAAATGCACCTAAAGTCTCTAAGAGCTAAATGTTCCTAATGTTTACCATACATGAAAAATATGTTAGGGTCAATTGAGGCCTCAAAGCAGGTGCATTTAACTGTTCAGTGGTGTGCGGAAAAGGCTTGTAGAAAAAGAGGACGTATGTTTGGATGCAGCCGCCGGAGGACTACAGAATGATTGACAAACGACGAATTCCACCAAAACTCCACGTTTTAATATCAATTGTGTATAAATACTGGAGTCAGCGAAATGCAGAGTTGTTGCAAACGTGACCCAGAGCTCTGTTTATCATTTATTCATTTGCATCTAATCAATTACTAATATTTTAGCATTGAAGAAAAACCTCTCCCGACCTTTTTATCATGCATGGAATTAGCTGAATATTCCAACACTAGTCTTATAATGACTTCTACTACTACTACCACTACTACTACATGTATTAATACTACTACTGCATTACTAAAGCTTCTACCTGTATTACTACTATAACTTCTATCTCTAAAATTACTACTTCTACTATGACTTCAACAATTATTACTGCTACTACTGCAACCTATACTTTTCCTATTAATACTTCAGTTTCTCTACAAGTATGACTTCTACTGCAGCTATTAATACCATACTACTTCTCTATCACTCTACTACTACTACTGACACTACTACTACTTCTGCTGCTATTATTTCTACAACTTCTACTTTTACTGTTATTGTTACTACTACTCTATTACCACTACAATGACTTCAACTACATTTTATTATTACTACCAAGTGTTTAACACAGCTGTCTTTGTAGAAACCATGATACAGTACAACTTTACAGGGTTTTCAATTAATAGAAATAAACATTATTAAAATAATAAAGTGGCATTTAATCAATTTATTAATTCAAAGTATTAATTCAGAAAGAAATTAGGAATTTTAAGAATTCTAGTGAAATACCTAAAATTATGTAGTCTATGAATCTACTACAATTATGACTAATAATAATAATAAAATTACTATTACTACTATTACTACTACTACTACTACTAGTAGTAATGGTGCTACTACATTCCTAAAGCTTCTACCTGTATTACTATTTAAACTTTATCTCTATAATTTCTATGCTATGAATCTGTAAAAAGTCAAAATTGACCATATACCTAATGTGAGATCTGCAGATCACACTGCAATTTAATACAGAGATCTAAGATTGAAATCACACATGGTCTGATGCAACCATAATCCGACCTATCAATGGTACTTTCATATGTCCTTTCCCCTCTTTCGTTTCTCCATCCCTCTCTCTAGAGAGCCGCAGCAGCTGCGCTCTGAAGAAACAGTTTTGCCATGTGCGCCAGGAACTCAAACTTAATCCTCCACGCGAGGCCGTCTGCTCCACACACCTGTTCGACTCCGTTTACACGCCCCGTCCTGTAAACCAGAAATCGAAATAACCCCACGGGACCCCTAATGCTAAAAATAGCCCTGCGGCACCTGAACGCAGGGGAACCACAGTGCATCACTGAGCGCTGACATCCGAAAGCCAAGACCAGAGTCCCACCCTGCATTCATCTGAACCCTGCGTGTGCCATCTGCATCCCGCTGGAGATCTGCTGACTCAGCGCTCGCTGGAGCTTCTTGGCAACTCATTTACACTCCAGCCTCCTGATAAAAGTGCTAAAGGAGAGCCAGCTAATCTGCCGGCATGGGCAGGTTGCGGGTGGGCGAATGCCCTGGAGAGGGTCGTGGTATTGATTTAGCATCAGACGGGGCAGGATTTGGGTCTGGGTCACAGTCGCCCACACACATCCAGACCTAATATATTACTGCTCCATTCCTTAAGTCGCTTCTGTCCTTATAATGGAGTTGAAATGAAAGCATGAGTCATTTGCTGGTACAAATTATATAGCATACACTACAGTATAAAAAATGAAATATCTGTTCCGTATTTCATGATTCACAGTTTTTTTTTTTAAGTTTATTTATGGTTGTGAATTGCAATATGGGACCTTAAGGGATCTTTGCTCTGTCAACTTTTGATGTTGAAAATTCAACTGTGCAATTCATCAAGTCACTTTTATTCACATTTTAGTAGTTTGAACTCATATAGTGTATAAGAAAAAGAAGAATAGAAATTATCTTTATACAGTACAAGTACTGGCAGTTTATTAACAGGTTTTTGTACTGTAATTACACCCAATACAGGTAATATATAATTTCAAACTATTAAAAATGTCAATAGAAATCACTTTTTCAACATCAAATGCTGTTGGAGGACTCAATGTGTCATAATGCAATTCAAAAGCATAAATAAATAAATATTAAAAAGAACTCAAGAAACCCAAAATATGTAAAACCGTGTAGCTTTGTGTTATGATCACCAGTAATCTAGCTCTTACAATCGCTGGAGAACTCCCTGTCATTCATTCAAACTACACATCTGTCATTGTACTGAACTACATATCCCATCATGCACTGCATTCACACACCAGTTCCAGATCACCCCCTAATTACACAAACATAACAGAAACTTGTGAAGGCTGATTACTTGGACTACTGTATATACAGTTGAAGTCAGAATTATTGGCCCCCCTGTTTATTTTTTTCCCAATTTTTGTTTAACGGAGAGAAGATTTTTTCAACACATTTCTAAACATAATAGTTTAATAACTCATCGTTAATAACTGATTTATTTTATCTTTGCCATGATGACAGTAAATAATATTATTATGACTAAATATTTTTCAAGACACTAGTATTCAGCTTAAAGTGACATTTAAAGGCTTAACTAGGTTAATTATTTTAACTAGGCAGATTAGGGTAATTAGGCAAGTTATTGTATAACAATGGTTTGTTCTGTAGACTATAGAAAAAATATATAGTTTAAAGGGGCTAATAATTTTGACCTTAAAATTGTTTTTAAAAAGTTAAAAACTGCTTTTATTCTAGACAAAATAAAACAGAAGAAAAAATATTATCAGACATACTGTGAAAATTTCCTTGCTCTGTTAAACATCACTTGGGAAACGTTTAAAAAAGAAAAAAATTAAGGGGGGCTAATAATTCTGACTTCAACTGTACATACACCACACACACACACACACACACGCGCACACACACACACACACACACACACACACACACACACACACACACACACACACACACACACACACACACACACACACACACACACACACACACACACACACACACAAACCTGGCTGAGTTTTCCCCACTTTTATTTTTAAAAATATCTCTGTCCACATGAAAACGCAAAAACACACTGTGATGCATGTTATGGGCATGCCGAACCACCAGATGGCGATAATGACTCTTTTTTTTTACTGAGTTTACATCAAACGGGGAATTTAGTATATTTTGCAAGTAAATTGCATTCTAGTCAATGCAAACGTGAGTACAGAGACAGATTACCATCCTGCCGTCGAACAATGCGGAATACGTATTTCATTTGCTGTGAATGTGCAGAATTTACCTCATTCACGTCTTCCGTGCTTGGAGTAAACCCAGCCATGTTGGCCAATCAGAGAGGACAAAACAGCGCGCACGGTAACTTCATGAGGCTAAAACTCTGGTTTTAGTGTTCACACAACCACACTATACCCAAAGTTTTGGAAAATCTTTGGAAAAGAAAGTTGCGGTTTCAGTCATCTGACACTGCGTTTTCATGTGGACAAACAGCCAAACCGCGTAAAAAAAGTGTGGTTTTGAAAACGCCCGTGTTCATGTGGACAGGGCCTGAGTCTTGTTATCTGTAGTGATTTTTCCGAAGCATTTTCCCTGTTGTTCCTAGCCCTGTTTTTGACCCTGGTTTGTTTGTTTTGCTGTTTATGTTTGTTTTGCTACCTGCCTCGACCTTCCATCTGTTTCCATCTTGCCTGCCTGATGATTCTAAAGCTGCATTTAGATCCGACCCTTGTTGTCACCACTCCAATCCTTAAACTTAGTGTATTAGTGTTAAAAACTGTTAACAATGGTTAATAATTTTGTGAATTTTTTTTTTTTTTTTTTGATGTAAAGAAAGTTCATAACAGCAGCATTTATTTATAGTAACATCACAAAAATTATTACTGTTACTGTTACAGTTTAAAGAGGCTAATTTTTTTTAATATATATTTTAACGCCTTTATGTGAACAGATCATACCAAAACCTAAAAATTAGAGAGTCTGTAAACTGAATTACATGTTCAAGAAAAGTCTGGGGAAATAAGCATATTCATATTGCTATAATTTTTTGTTACATTCAAATATAAAAGGACTTATGTCAATATTCATTTACAAATTAGTTATTTAAAAATAAATAATAATTTTGGTGTTTTTGATTTCATGCTGGGGCGACGCAGTGGCGCAGTAGGTAGTGCTGTCGCCTCACAGTAAGAAAGTCGCTGGTTTGAGCCTCGGCTAGGTCAGTTGGCGTTTCTGTGTGGAGTTTGCATGTTTTCCCTGCGTTCGCGTGGGTTTCCTCCGGGTGCTCCGGTTTCCCCCACAGTCCAAAGACATGCGGTACAGGTGAATTAGGTAGGCTAAATTGTCCGTAGTGTATGAGTGTGAATGAGTCTGTTTGGATGTTTCCCAGAGATGGGTTGCAGCTGGAAGGGCATCCGCTGCATAAAAACATGAGCTGGATAAGTTGGCGGTTCTTTCCACTGTGGCGACTCCAGATTAATAAAGGGACTAAGCCAAAAAGAAAATGAATGAATGAATGATTTCATGCTCAAATTGAAAATGAGAAATGTAAAAAACAGCTACAGCACAACTTTTATATATAAACTTGGTATGACCCAGATGCAGCTGTGAAACAGGGTTGCCAAGGCTGCATAACAAAACCCACCCAACTGCTGATCAATATTTTGATAATCATTCACTTAATGATGATTACCACTGGTCAAACCACAGCATAATATCGACCAATCAGAAAGCACTGAGCCAGCTGGCCAATTAGAGCACTCTGGGCTTTTCAGAAGGGGGAAATCAATCAGTGTTTCATACAGACTGAGAACAGAGATACTGCAAAAATGAAAGATATATCTTTTTTAACATTAATATTATTAACCTAGGGCGACACAGTGGCTCAGTGGTTAGCACTGTCGCCTCACAGCAAGAAGGTTGTTGGTTCGAGTCCTGGCTGGGTCAGTTGGCATTTCTTTGTGGAGTTTGCATGTTCTCCCCATGTTTGCGTGGGTTTCCTCGGGGTGCTCCGGTTTCCAAAGTCCAAAGATATGTGGTATAGGTAGGTTGGGTAAACTTAATTGTGTGTAGTGTATGAGTGTGAATGAGTGTGTATGGATGTTTCCCAATAATGGGTTGCAGCTGGAAAGGCATCCGCTGCGTAAAAAATGTGCTGGATAAGTCATTCCGCTTTGGCGACCACAGATTAATAAAGGGACAAAGCCAAAAAGAAAATCAATTAATTAATTAATAACCTATTCAAGTTCACCCCAAAAAACAAAATGGTGACCTTTTAAAATAACATTAAACACCCTCTTTAAAGGGAAGATTACTTACTTCTGCATAGTATGAAAAAATACTATGGAGATTATTGGCAGAAATGATCAGTTTCCAACATTCTTCAAAATATCTCTTTTTTACAAAACGCTGGTTGTGTAACCCAACATTGGGCCAAATAAAGGTTAAATCCAATCGTTAGGTTAAAAAGTATGAATTAAATCAAATTTAATTGCATTTTAAAGTGTTAAAATCTAATTGAAACTGCCAAACACATATTTTCTGTCATTTAATACACAGATCTGCTCTGGGTTGCAGAACAGGGCCGTCGCCAAAACCAATGTTTCTCAAACAATTCTTGTATTCATAATAGACTTAATAAATTATTATGTCTTAAAAGACATAATAGACTGAGAGCAAAGTAATTACATTTAAAAAGGAAGAGAATGAACTGTGGGTACAAATTATACCGCCTTGCCTGTGTGCCGCATCTGATGTATTTTATTGTAAAAATTCACACAGCCATTCCTGCCATGATTCATCACTGTTAAATTTACAGGGATAGGGATTGCGACTTTGAGCTTGCGTGTAAAAAAAAACTTCTCAAATTTAAAGCAGCTGACCGGCCACTGACTTTTATAGTTTTAGGGGTTTTAGCAACTTTCTCACTTATTTTCTGAAAAATAGTGCTTGTGCTTTAACTTTTGAATCAATTGTAATAAGAAAAAAGATTACTAGTAAGATTATGGCTGTGAAAAAACACAGGAAATAAACAAGGAGGAAAAATGGCGCCCCGCAAAACAAAATAGCAGAAGGAATGTACTATCATGCCAGTGTGTGACAGATATTTTTGTCATTTCTTTTTTTTTCTAAAGCATTTGACAACTCTTCATTTGTCTCCAGCAGAAAAAAAGGGGCTGTGAGAAGGGTGTTTCCATCCCTTTCTATAATTACAATCTACTAAAATAAGCCTTTCCAACACAAGTTTCTCAATCGCGACTTCCCTATAATTCCAGTCTTTTTTTTTTTTTTTTTTTTTTTTTTTTTTTTTTTTTATTAGAATATGCATAATGGTACACAAATTGGGATCATACAAATACAAAGAAATTGAAAAACAACAACAACAAACAACAAAAAAAACAACAAAAACAAAAAGCAGCAATAATACAGTGTGTGTGTGTGTGTGTGTGTGTGTGTGTGTGTGTGTGTGTGTGTGTGT
This sequence comes from Danio kyathit, assembly GCA_903798195.1. Classification (NCBI taxonomy): domain Eukaryota; kingdom Metazoa; phylum Chordata; class Actinopteri; order Cypriniformes; family Danionidae; genus Danio; species Danio kyathit. Next base: position 18,937,185 of record LR812533.1, on the reverse strand, counting down.
GTGTGTGTGTGTGTGTGTGTGTGTGTGTGTGTGTGTGTGTGTGTGTATTTAAAGGTAACATGGTGGACAAATCAGGGTACATATATAGTGGTCAATACACAATCAATAAATGAAGCAAATATCGTAGATATAAGTAAACAGAAAGACAACAGTCAGTGGTAAGGTGGGGCAACAATGCTCGTAATGTATGATAGTAAAAATGACAGAAAAAAGAAAGGACGATAGTAATAACTGACAGCAATAATAATAATAATAATAATATAATTCCAGTCTTGTTGTCAACAGAACATTTTTGGAATGTTATTAAATCATTTTTATGCATCTTGTGCAAATAAATGCATAAACACATGCATTAATACTATATATAATGCATTTATAAAAATATAATGCATTAATATAGTTAGTTATAGTATTAAAAAAGTTAATAAACAAAGAAATAAACAGGAAGCTAGATAGACAGAGGAGGATAAATAGATAAAAAAAGACAGAAGGATAGACAGTTAAATGCATTCATTCATTTTTATTCAGCGTAGGCCCTTTATTTATCAGCGGTCGCCACAGCAGAAAGAACTTATCCAGCATATGTTTTATGCAGCGGATGCCCTTCCAGATCCAACCCAGCACTGGGAAACATCCATATACTCTCGCATTCACAGACGTACACTACGGACAATTTAGCTTATTCAATTCACCTATTGCGCATGTCTTTGGACTGTGGGGGAAACCGGAGCACCCGGCTCAGCCGGGGCTCAAACTAGCAACCTTCTTGCTGTGAGGCAACAGTGCGAACCACGCGTTGGTTCATTTCTCAGAACACTGTTTACATTTGCACAACAGTTAATGCATTTCTCAAAACAATTAATACAAACTGCAAAAAAAAACCTAATTGATAACCTGCAAAAGCATGTCACTTGCTCAAAATGCATAGCTCATTCCT
>LR812533.1:18816248-18931248 GCA_903798195.1 Danio kyathit | reverse complement strand
AGCCGGGACTCGAACCACCGACTTTCTTGCTATGAGGTGACAGTGCTAACTACTGAGCCACCGTGTCATCTCAAAAGTCAACTTTAGTTAGTAAATTAATAAATAAATACAAATAAAAAAATTATACAAATAGTAATATAAATAAATATGTCTTTAAAATATAAATAAATAAATGAATAAATAAATAAAATGCTAATATTTAAATTTGACTGTTTTACTTATATGGCTCAAACTTGACACTCCAACTTTATAGAGATTATAACACTGGCTGGATTTGTGTTTATTAATACCCTAAGGTTAATGTTTTGAACGTATATTTAAAAGGAGAAAGGGATAGTTCACCACAATATGAACATTCTGCCATAATTTACTCATCCTCCACTTGTTCCAAGTCTGTTTCCAAACACAAAGGAAGATAAACTGAATAAAGCTGGGAAAAGACAGCCATTGACTTGCATAATATATATTTTTACTATACTATGGCTGTTCTTTTTCTTTTTTCCTTTTTTTGACCCCTGATGAATAAAGGGACTAAGCCGAAGGAAAATTAATGAATTAATGAAGTCATCTTTAGTTAGTAAGTAATTATTCATTCATTCATTTGTTTTATTTTCAGCTTAGTCCCTTTATTAATCAGGGGTTGCCACAGCGGAATGAACCGCCAGTAAGTTATTAAATAAATATAAATAAAAATCATAATATAAATAAATATATATTTAAAATATTAATAAATACATTTATTTACACGCTAATATTACATTTTTACTGGTTTAATTATATTTTTACACAAATTATTATTTTTTGCAGGCCCAAACTTGACACTCCAACTTTATAAAGATTCTAATATTGACTGTAGTTGTGTTCATTAGTCCAATAAGCATACTGAATGTTGAAAATAACCTCTCGGTTAACGTTTGAAAAGTATTTTTAAAGGGATAATTCACCCCAAAATGACAATTCTGCCATTATTTACTCATCATTTACATGTTCCAAAGGTGTTTAGGTTAAAAACAAACATAAAAAGGAATAATGATGGGGGGAAAAAATAGTCAATGACCTCCATGTTATATATATTTGTTTTATTTTGTATTCAACAGTAAATTTATAAAAGTTTAAAACCACTTGAGAGCGTATAAATAAGAAAATATTCATTTCTGAGTGAACTATCCCTTTAATATCATGTCTCTTTAACTAAGCCCAGGTAAGAACATTAATTCACCTCAGATATTTTTTTCTGTTCCAGCATTTTACTTTTACTTTCAATAAGAACTAAGAACAGTGCCAACATTTTAGTTTTTATGCAAAGAAGATGCAATTTAAGAGGTTAAAATCCTTAACATGAATAATTTTGTAAGCTAGCATAAGGACTTGTATGACTTTTGCATGCAAAACCTGTGTAACTTTTGAATTCAGCATTTAATTTTTCTAATTTTTTGCTCTGCCAATGCAAATACAAATACAAACAATACCAAGGCAAACACATGGTACTGGTGCTTCATTTGTGAATGAATCAGTGTTTTGACTAAATAAATTGAAACCTACAAGCATAACAGCATAGCACACGCTAATGTAAATGCAAAACCAATGCAAAGACTAGTAGTATATCAACACTCAACAGCCAAAACGGCATCAATTGGCTACATAAATAATGCAAAACATTTCAGAAGCAACCACTCAAACAAGACTCTGCACTAAACCATTTCCATCTGTCTGATCTTGCTGACATCATCACCTCCATCAGGAACACCACTGAAGGCTCCTAACAGAAGTGCAGTAGTGGGAGATCCAGTAAGGCAGATAATGAGGACTCGTGTTTTCCGCAGCCTTCATTACGGCTCATGCGGGAGGCCTTCCTCTTCATCTGCGCCACACATTCATAATGAGCCCCATACAGACCCCTGCGTCAACACTGCGGGACGTCCCACTGTCCTCTCCCTTCACCCGTCTGAGCACCTTGTCTAGTAAATGCCGCTGGAACAAGATGAAAAACACCAACAGCCAATTTGGGAGATTTTCTTACTGTTTAATAGGCCTCTTTAAACGGCGTCTGTGCCCTTTGCATGTTTATTTGTTTGAGCACAATGGAGTTATTTGCTGATACATCTAAACATATTCTGGTGATCTGGCGGTTAAAGTTATAGTGGAAGAGTTAACCTTTTTAAAATAGCAGTTTTCTAATCAAAGGTATTTTAAAATGTACTTCCTTTCTATGATTCAGAGCTGTATTTTCAGCATCCAGACTCCACATAAAATTCCTTTAGGAATCACTGTAATGCACAATTTTCTGCTGAAGAATGTTTCTTATTGATATCAATGTTAATATACTTTTCGAAATACAGAAAGTGCTGACAGATTCTTATACGGTCCATTTTAAGCAGGAAAATCATTAAAAAGGTGACACGGTGGCTCAGTGATTAGCACTGTCACCTCACAGTAGGGCTGGGCGGGTTTTTCGATTTTTTCGATTAATCGAATTTACGTTTTAAGACGATTTTATTTTTTACAAAATCGAGGAATCGCGGTTTTTTAATAAAAATATTAAAGCCGCTTTTCCACTATCGTGCCAAACCGTTCTAAACTGTTAGACAACCGTGATGAATTGTGCTGATTCTGTGTGTTGACGTCACGGCTCTGTTGATGTGCTGCCACAGCTGGTAGCGGAAGCGCGCCAGGGCGGACCGGCCATTGGGAACACCGGGACATTTTCCCGCTAGAGCAACAACAGCCCCGCAGTCAGCCAGCCAGCTTCGCGAATGTTTCCATGCGCGTCGTGCTGTTGTTCGCGTCCCGCAGCCGTCTGTGTCTCCCGCGCGAGCTGCGAGACGGGGACCCGCGCACCACCTGAAGGATGGTTACGGCGTGTTGTAAATGTCGGTCACCGCAGAAAGTCAAATCTTTCTTTAATTTGGACTTTTGCTTGAATTACGGAGTGGCACAGTAGCTGTCAAGGTACTGTATGAATTAAATCATAACCCATATATGCACCAATAAACAAGTAAAATGAATGAATGAATAAAATAAATATGGATTCTTAAATGTCGGCAGTTTTTACTCCAAAAAATATCAATACGTATCGACAAATGTTTTATAAAAATAAATTAAGCAATTTCCAACATTTCAGCTATAGGCCATTATACGATTCAGTTAAATATAAGATAGACCTTTAAATATATATAGATATGTAACAGGTTTCTGTGGGGTTTTTTTTCACGGTGATCTTTAATATACACTGGGTGGTGGAGCTACGCACAAATATTTTCTAAAACGTCAAGCAGATATTTGTCTATAGCTCGTTAGTCATTTATGAAGACAAAAAATAATTAAAATAACAAAAATAAAACTATAAAATTACAAAGATAAAAAGAGCAGCATTTTGCTAAATATAGTCCTTCATATCCTGATATGCTGTGTTGATTCATTCGTTTTTTTATATTTAACTTGATGCATTCGTTATTTAATGTTTGAATACTAAATCGTTTAAATGGTTATATTTTACCATCACTTCCTGTAGTATATTTTATATCATTACCAATTTTTGATATAAAACCGCTGTTATTTTATTGATTGTTATGAAATAATTTAAGTGCTATATTTTTTATTAGTGAAAGTGCCCGCTCACTTTGACAAGGCCTGTCTAAATATATATTTCTGCCATGCCACTAATACAGATAAACTATTGTTGCATTATCATTGTTTATTTTTCTGTTATGTACAGAGATTTGAATATTTATTTCCCCTTCAATCCTTTTTAATCTTCAAGTTACATTTTGGTAATTTTCTCTCCAAATAAAATTTGCCCAAAGCTGCACAACATATGACCTGCTGTGACTTCTATTGTAGCTATGTTTAGCATCCCTATATGAGAGAGTGCCATAACCGCGTTTAGTCACACTATTGCTTTTCTTTTACAAGTGAGCATGAAAAAAACTAGTTTCAGCATTTATTTAAATTTAAATGAACAAGGTAAGCTGGTAAGGTAGTTACACAGTAAAAAAAAATTAATAAAAAAATAAATTAAAAAATCTAAATCGAAATCGTGAATCGGTCAAACTTTATGAAAAAAATCGAGATTTTTTTTTTTTGCCATATCGCCCAGCCCTACCTCACAGCAAGATCAATAATTTGAGTCCCGACTGGGTCAGTTGACATTTCTGTGTGAAGTTTGCATGTTCTCCCCATGTTCGTGTGGGTTTCCTCCGGGTGCTCCGCTTTCCCCCACAGACCAAAAACATGCGCTATAGGCAGTGGTGGAAAAAGAGTACCAAAAGATCATACTCAAGTTAAAGTACTATTACTTGTATAAAATTGTGCAAGTAGAGTAAAAGTATCTGTTGTCAATATTACTCAAAGTATGAGTAAAAAGTAGCATTTCAAAAGTACTCAAGAGTAGTGAGTAGTGAGTATTACACTGTGAAAAGCTGATGCATTTACATATAGTTTGTGGATATGTATAAACGTAACATTCTGTAGTGCATTTAGTTATTGCCCAGCAGGCACACAACGTCATAAGACGTTCATATTAGATTAGATTTAGGTTGTAATGTCAGGTGCCTAAAACACAATGTCTAGCCAGCGTCTAAGGATAATGTTATTTTGATGTCCGATAACGACGTCAAATGACGTTGATATTTGGTTGATTTTAGGTAGTGTTAGAAACTGACCAAAATCCAACGTCGAACCAACATCTTAAACCAACGTCATATTAACGTCAAATACTGACATTTATTCGGCAAGTATAGCAACCAAAATCCAACATCTGATAGACGTCATAGTGGTAACGTCCACACAATGTCAACCTGTAACATCATTAGAGGTTGATATTTGGTTGATTTTAGGTTGGACATTGAACATTGACGTCTGCCTGACGTCGGGTTCTGATGTCAACCTGATTTTCATTTCTAAACAAAATGCAATGTCCCCACGACATTGGGGTGCAACTTTAATCTGATGTCATGTTGACGTCTTGTGCCTGCTGGGTGTTTAAGGCCATTTCGGTCATCATTCAATAAACATCCGTCATCTTCTCATAGGTGACATGCATCTAAACAGTCTCTGGGTCGATGTGTGTAAAGATTTTGGACATCTTCTTGGACACTTTTAATGCTGCAATTATAAATCGCCCATGTCTTGAGGTAGTTCATTATGATATGGTTTCTATGTGCAATTTGATTATACAGTAATCACAAGACTAATCACCATAGACATGAAAAAATAAAGTTGTGACTGCAGGTTGAAGGAAAGTAGTGGAGTAAAAGTACCAATGCTCCCCTAAAAATGTACTCAAGGGAAAGTAAAAGTACACATTTTTAAAACTACTTAGTAACAGTAGTTACTTAGTAACAGTAGTTTTACAGTTTCTGAGAAAAACTACTCAATAACAGTCATTTGAGTATTTGTAATTTGTTACTTTACACCACTGGCTAAAGGTGAATTGATTAAGCTAAATTGGCCGTATTGTATGTGTGTGAATAAGTGAGTGTATGGGTGTTTCCCAGTACTGGGTTGCGGCTGGAAAGGCTTCCGATGTGTATAACCTATTCCGGAATAGTTGGTGGTTCATTCCGCTGTGGTGACTCATGATGAATAAGAGACTAAGCTGAAGGAAAATGAATGAATGAATATAATCATCAAAATATGTTCCACTCATTGATAGTATATGAAGTACCGCAGAGGGATACAAAGATTTGTGCTGTTTAATATTAAAGGAAAACTATGATTTGTTTTCATAAGCCTTTACAGGAATTTTCTTTTATTTATCCAATATAAAGGTCTTTATTTTCAGTTATGATTAAATTAATGTGCCTTTGCTGGATAATGTTTAAACTATTTATTTATTTATTTATTTATTTATTTATTTATTTATTCATTCATTCATTCATTCATTCATTCATTTATTTATTTATTTATTCATTCATTCATTTCATCATTCATTCATTTTCATTTCGCCTTAGTCCTTTTATTAATCTGGGGTCGCCACAGCCGAATGAACCGCCAACTTATTACGCATATTTTACGCAGAGGATGCACTTCCAGCTCCAACCTATTACTGGGAAACATCCATACACACTCATTCACACACATACACTACGGACAATTGAGCATACCCAATTCACCTGTACCACGTCTTTGGACTTCTAGGGGAAACCGGAGCATCCGGAGGAAACCCACGCGAACACAGGGAGAACATGCAAACTCCACACACAGAAACGCCATCTGACACAGCAGCCATCTTGCTGTGAGGCGAGTGTGCTACCCACTGCACCACAGTGCTGCCCTATTCATTCATTTATTTATTCACTTTGTTCACATTCATTAACGGTTTCACAGTTTCACAAATTTTTTTAGTATCGTGTTCTGCATCCTGATTGGCTGTAGACGATTGTCAATCAATCTCCCCTGTGTCGTGTCTCCTGTACAGTACAGAATGCGTTCAGCTTGCCATATTGACATAAATCTTTGATCGCTAGCAGTGTGACTCTGAAGTGCTGTACAGGGGTGCGTTTCCAAAAACCATCGTTAGCTAACTAAGGTCACAAGTTGTGTCGTTACAAACATTTGTTCATTGTTCAGTTCATTGATTTGACAAATCCGTCGTTCCAACGAACATTCGCAAACTGCATCACAAACTTGTACGCTTTCAAATGTACCTCTAAAGCTGTAGTTAGAAACATAGTTCCTGGCTGCGCTCTATTCCCTGTTATCCCCCCTATGCCCTATTCATTTAGAACATTCTAACATTTAAACTCAGAATGATTTAAAGAAAAACATTAAAGTCATCTCTCTTAGGTGTAATTTGCTTTCAAAGTATTTTTACAGTTCAGTTTTAGCGATCTTCATATTGACAATTGTGCTCCCTTCGTAGTGCACTTTGAAATCAGTTATGCTATTTTAAACACAGCCGTGGCTCATGACAAAAGCTACAGTATAGGTGACCTAGTATTTAAAAGCGGAATTTAAGTTACGTCTCCAAAGCTTGTGGAAACAAAATATAAAGCTTTCATTAATGCTTTTAATTTACAGAAGGTTATTTATTAAGAAATGTGTCTGTACTGTATATGACATGGGCCTGTTGGTTAGAACATTTCTGAAGAATGTCAAATTGTAAAAGCAGACTTTTCAAAAAAAATCTAATAAATAAACAATATCCTACTCAATAATAATAATACTAATGATTATTATTATTATTTTTATTAAGTCGGATTTTTTATATTTCTTAATAAATAGCCTACTGTAAATTAGGCCTACAACTATTAACGATTTATATGATTTATATATGAGATTAGAATACGTGTTCGATTAGAAAAGTGATTTTATATGGAACATTTTCAATACAATTTGTAAAGGAAACATATATAGGTCCTATATGTGTTGTTATATTTCAATTAAAATGCAAAACAAGTGCATGTTTTATTTTTTAGTTTACCAAAACTGATATTGGATTTTTTTTTTAAATGTGAGTGCTTGTAAAACATATATATAAATATAATTTGCACAAAAATTATGTTTTTTTTCTAAAGAAGTTATTACTTCACCCCATTTAGAGCGTCACTACGAACGTTTACTAACGTAGTTCAAACGATGGATCTGCGATAGAGAAACTATGGTTTTTATCGTCACTACATTGTTCTTTTCCCAAACGATGCATCGTACTATGATAGTTCAGCCGCAAGTTATGTGGCTGTTTGGGAAATGCACCCCTGGATGTTTGCAAGTTTTCTCCCCAACAAACCCCACAATGTCAACGAAACGTTCTGAACCACTCAAAAGGCAGAGGAAGATGCTAACCACTGCACAAAAAGTTGGACTTCTGGACATGCTAAACGAAGGTAGAAGTTATACAAGTGTTTAAACAAGAGAGAAAAGTGTGAAAATGTTATGCCTGTCTGAGAAAATAGTGTAGTGAGGGGTTTTACAGCCTTAAAACATCTATAATAATTGTAAAAAATAAAGCAGACTACAGGTACTTCGTGAATTTCACCTATTGCGAGCTATTTTTAAGAAAGTAACTCCCGCGAATAACGAGGGACCACTGTATTTATCTATTTATTTATATATTTATTTTATTTTATTTTATTTTATATTTTTTTTACATCTTACTGACCTCAAAACCTTTGAATGGTAGTGTCCACATAATAACAATAATAATAATAATAATAATAATAATAATAATAATAATAATAATAATAATAATAATAATAATAATAATAATAATAAATAATACTAAAAGTTTGATCACAACAGGCCTATTAATGTATCAAACATGACACAGATGCACACACACACTATTGATCTTTAGTAGAACAATATTATTTCATGTGAGGGTTTACAGGGTTAAAAACTGTAGCATAATGTAAACTAATTGGTATTAGAAATAACGCTTGAACTCTGTTAACCACAGAGAATAACTTTGACTCATCACTGAGTTTGCAAAAGAAAAAGGAAATGGAAAATGCTTCGTATTGAATGTAATGAAACTCAAAGAAGCGAGTTAACTGGAGGTTATAATTGATGCTGTTAAATCGTTCAAATTAATTGTTTGTAAGTCATAGCTTTAATGACAAATGATTTGGATACATTTCTGGTTTACCATTATCGACTCACTATATTTTAGCTTTCATTGCATGCATTATGCAAATATCCTCTTAAAACAGATACACAAATCAGATGCAGACACTAGCCTGATATCATAAATATCACAAAGCAGAATATTTTGTCCATACAATGAAAGACAAAGAAATCTTTTTTGTGCTACTTGCATAGTTAAAATAAGGGTGAGTAAATGAAGAAACACATGTAAAAGTACTGTATCTGTAAACTTTATGGTAAAAAAACAGCAAAACAGCAGCTGTGGTTGCCTGAACTTTACGGTTAAAAATACAGTACAAAGAGTAAAAAAATCTTTTAAAGATTACAGTAAACAACCGTATTTCATTGATTTATAGTGTTAATACTCATTGTTTTGAAGTTCTAACATCTGTACATCATACTTTGTTACAAAGACAAAAACACAACTGTAAGCATATTGTGATAAAAAAGTCATATGATAAACCAGTGTTCATTACAAACAACCTTTCCGACAAGCAGAGAAACATACTACAGTTTTTTCCAACTGCTTACACACAAAATCTTTTCTTGTCACAAGATTTCTGAAACATTTCACTCAAAGTGCAAAACTACACCTCAAATCTCCAAAACCAGAAGCAATTTCTCAGCCTTGAACTCAATTTTAAGTACAATAAAACACTTTTTTCAAAACTCTACACACAACTCTGTATTTACGAATCATGTTTAGATTTGCGAATTGGATTTGTGCATTTATGATTCGTGTTTTGAAATTACGAATTGGATTTGTGTATTTACGCATCGTATTTTGAACTTACAAAATGGATTTGTGTATTTACGAATCGTGTTTTGAACTTACGAATTGGATTTGTGTATTTACGAATCGTGTTTTGAACATTTATGCATTTATGATTCGTGTTTTGAAATTACGAATTGGATTTGTGTATTTACGAATCGTGTTTTGAACTTACGAATTGGTATTGTGTATTTAAGAATCGTGTTTTGAACTTACAAATTTGATTTGTGTATGTACGAATCGTGTTTTGAACTTACGAATTGGATTTTTGTATTTATAAATCATGTTTTGAACTTACAAACTGGATGTGTGTATTTACGAATCGTGTTTTGAACTCACGAATTGGATTTGTGCATTTATGTTTCGTGTTTTGAACTCACAAATTGGATTTGTGTATTTATGAATCATGTTTTGTATTTAGGAATTGAACTTGTGTATTTACGAATTGTGTTTTGAATTTATAAAGTGTATTTGTGTATTTACCAATTGTGTTTTGAACTTACAAATTGGATTTTATAAATGTGAATGTGTTGTGGATATATGAATTATATTTTGTAAATGTGGGGCAATGCAGTGGCGCAGTAGGTAGTGCTGTTGCCTCACAGCAAGAACGTCGCTGGGTCGCAGGTTCGAACCTCGGCTGGGCTGGGTCAGTTGGTGTTTCTGTGTGGAGTTTGCATGTTCTCCCTGCGTTCGCGTGGGTTTCCTCCGGGTGCTCCGGTTTCCCCCACAGTCCAAAGACATGCAGTACAGGTGAATTGGGTAAAATAAAATTGTCCGTAGTGAATGTGTGTGTGTGGAAATTCCCAGAGATGGGTTGCGGCTGGAAGGGCATCCGCTGCGTAAAATCGTGCTGGATAAGTTGGTGGTTCATTCCACTGTGGCGACCCCGCAAGGGACAAAGCCGACAAGAAAATGAATGAATGAATTTTGTAAATGTATAATTTTTGAGACTGATCTGGCTCCATATTTAAAAGTCAAGTTTAGTTAGTGAATACCAGCAAAATCATCTCAGCCTAACGCAAGAAATCATGGTGCTCTGAAAACAAAACAAAAGAACACGTTTCCATGAAGATCACTAGAAAAAAACAGAGAAAAAATTACAGGCTATAGAACGAGAGCTGTGCAAAAAAAGCATATTCCGAGAGAAACATAAAAATCTCCTCAGTCATTAAAGCCCACAAATTACCGCATTTCATATGGAAAAACTGTTAATCGAGACACTAAGCTTTCCTCTCTTTAAAAAGACGTCAGTTCAAGCTGCGTGTACAAATGACTCCACTAACAACTATTCATACCATCAAAACACGCACAAGGTAAAAGCTGTACTATTTAAAATACATAGACTGCTTATATGAGACCATATCATAAAAAAGTGGGTCTATGGAGGGACTAAATAGTGGCTGATATTTTGAAACCTTGGCAGTTGCATACTAGTGGTAAACCTCTGCTATTATATCTTGCCTGTATGGGTGCAGGCTCTCCCTCTGCCTGTTCCCCTGCCCACCCTGTAATTGCAGGAATACCACCACACACACACACACACACACACACACACACACACACATATGCACGACAGAGAAAGAGGGAGGGAGGGCGTGTGTGTGTCTTTGAGAGAGAAATACACTGCAGTCTGGCTGACTGCTTGAATCTTAAATTTGCTGAGAGAAGAGGATCCCCCATTTCAATTCACACCGAGATCGTTAAAAAGTCATTAACGTCAATCAGCACAACTGAGTGTTGGGTGGAGCAGTTCACCTGTGAGAGTCATCCGTTAAAGGAATTGTTTACCCAGAAATGAGTAATCTGTCTTCGTTTGCTCATTAATGAAAATGAATTAGAAATTAATGCCAATGAGATGCAAAGATGTTTTGGATTGGACCACTGTGACTTTCATTATGCAGTTAAAAGTGTTCAGTAAAATATATTTTTTGTGTTTTCGAATATTCACACTGGTTTGGGATGAAATGGAAAAAGATTTCACGAAGACACTTTTCTATTTTTATAGACATCCAAGTTAGACGAAAGCCACAAAACATGTGCAGAATGGTGAAAAAGGCAAGTATATCTTTCTGCGGACTGAAAGTGAGAGGGCGTAACATGAAGAGGGCGTAACTTGTAGTAAGTTAGAAGCGTAACTTGGAGTTATGGAGATCCCATTTTATCATGCAAGATGTCACAATGAGATGTTGTTGGCAAGATGGCGGAAATATACCTAAGAAGGTTTCATCAAATTTTTTCTTCAAATGTATCTACAAACAATTAATTTGATACATTATTATATTTATTCATTTAGCAACTCCACTCGCTGAATTCGTCTGTTTTGCCATGACAGCCTATTTGGCGTCACCCCCTGTGGTTGCAAATAAAGCGCGTCAAGTATGAAAGCCTCTGCAACTAGTGGCTGTACGTTAAAAACTGTGATGGTTGGGTTTAAGGTTGCGGAAGGTGTAGACGTTAATAACTGTGATGGTTGGGTTTAGGTGTGGAGTAGGTGTAGACGTTAATAACTGTGATGGTTGGGTTTAGGGTTGGGGAAGGTGTAGACGTTAATAACTGTGATGGTTGGGTTTAGGGTTGAAGAAGGTGTTGACGTTAATAACTGTGATGGTTGGGTTTAGGGTTGAAGAAGGTGTTGACGTTAATAACTGTGATGATTGGGTTAGGGTTGGGGAACGTTTAGACGTTAATAACTGTGATGGTTCAGTTAAGGGTTGAAGAAGGTGTAGACGTTAACAACTGTGGTGGTTGGGTTTAGGGTTGGGGAAGGTGTAGACGTTAATAACTGTGATGGTTGGGTTTAGGGTTGAAGAAGGTGTTGACGTTAATAACGGTGATGGTTGGGTTTAGGGTTGGGGAAGGTGTAGACGTTAATAACTGTGATGGTTCGGTTAAGGGTTGAAGAAGGTGTAGACGTTAACAACTGTGGTGGTTGGGTTTAGGGTTGGAGAAGGTGTAGACGATAATAACTGTGATGGTTGGGTTTAGGGTTGAAGAAGGTGTTGACGTTAATAACTGTGATGGTTGGGTTTAGGGTTGGGGAAGGTGTAGACGTTAATAACTGTGATGGTTGGGTTTAGGGTTGGGGAAGGTGTAGACGTTAATAACTGTGATGGTTGGGTTTAGGGTTGGGGAAGGTGTTGACGTTAATAACTGTGATGGTTGGGTTTAGGGTTGAAGAAGGTGTTGACGTTAATAACTGTGATGGTTGGGTTAGGGTTGGGGAACGTTTAGACGTTAATAACTGTGATGGTTCGGTTAAGGGTTGGAGAAGGTGTAGACGTTAACAAATGTGGTGGTTGGGTTTAGGGTTGGAGAAGGTGTAGACGATAATAACTGTGATGGTTGGGTTTAGGGTTGAAGAAGGTGTTGACGTTAATAACTGTGATGGTTGGGTTAGGGTTGGGGAACGTTTAGACGTTAATAACTGTGATGGTTCGGTTAAGGGTTGGAGAAGGTGTAGACGTTAACAACTGTGGTGGTTGGGTTTAGGGTTGGGGAAGGTGTAGACGTTAATAACTGTGATGGTTGGGTTTAGGGTTGGGGAAGGTGTAGACGTTAATAACTGTGATGGTTGGGTTTAGGGTTGAAGAAGGTGTTGACGTTAATAACTGTGATGGTTGGGTTAGGGTTGGGGAACGTTTAGACATTAATAACTGTGATGGTTCGGTTAAGGGTTGGAGAAGGTGTAGACGTTAACAACTGTGGTGGTTGGGTTTAGGGTTGGGGAAGGTGTAGACGTTAATAACTGTGATGGTTGGGTTTAGGGTTGGGGAAGGTGTAGACGTTAATAACTGTGATGGTTGGGTTTAGGGTTGGGGAAGGTGTAGACGTTAATAACTGTGATGGTTGGGTTAAGGGTTGGGGAAGGTTTAGACGTTAATAACTGTGATGGTTCGGTTAAGGGTTGGAGAAGGTGTAGACGTTAACAACTGTGGTGGTTGGGTTTAGGGTCGGGGAAGGTGTAGACGTTAATTACTGTGATGGTTGGGTTTAGGGTTGGGGAAGGTGTAGACGTTAATAACTGTGATGGTTGGGTTTAGGGTTGGGGAAGGTGTAGACGTTAATAACTGTGATGGTTGGGTTAAGTGTTGGGGAAGGTGTAGACATTAATAACTGTGATGGTTGGGTTTAGGGTTGGGGAAGGTGTAGACGTTAATAACTGTGATGGTTGGGTTAAGGGTTGGGGAAGGTGTAGACATTAATAACTGTGATGGTTGGGTTTAGGGTTGGGGAAGGTGTAGACGTTAATAACTGTGATGGTTGGGTTTAGGGTTGGGGAAGGTGTAGACATTAATAACTGTGATGGTTGGGTTTAGGGTTGGAAAAGGTGTAAAAGTTAATAAATGTGACGGTTGGGTTTAGGGTTGGGGAAGGTGTAGACATTAATAACTGTGATAGTTTGGTTTAGGGTTGGGGAAGGTGTAGACATTAATAACTGTGATGGTTGAGTTTAGGGTTGGGGAAGGTGTAGACGTTAAAAACTGTGACGGTTGGGTTTAGGGTTGGGGAAGGTGTAGACGTTAAAAACTGTGACGGTTGGGTTTAGGGTTGGGGAAGGTGTAGACGTTAATAACTGTGATGGTTGGGTGATGGTCCCGCCCCTATTCACAGCACTGTACGACCAAATTTTTCATGCTCAAACTCTAGTGTGACGGCAGCAATAGTTTGCTTCTGTGGTTACTCAGTAATTCAGCTGATTGCGTTCACCTGTGCCTGGTTACCCATCCTTTTGTGCTAATATGCCTTGTCCAGTGTTTATATAGTTCATTGTCCAGTATTGCCAGTATTAGGAATATTTTTGTGAATAGCTGCAACTGTATCCAATTTAACCGATCGGCTATAACTGTATAAAAATGATCATCTCCAATCTAAACTTAAAATAGATTGTAACCTCTGAAAAAACTTACATTTAAGGGCTAGTTCACCTAAAACTGACAATTATGTCACTGTTTACTTACTTCTTGTCACAAAGAATATATTTTGAGTGTTGTAAAGCAGCAGCCATTGACTTCCATACTATGGATGTCAGTGGTTACTGGTTTTGAGCATTCTTCAAAATATCTTAATTTGTGTTCAACAAAGATAATGAACTCAAACCGGTTTATCTCTTACATAGTGTACACTATTTTTAAAAGGAATTTCATATTTTTTTATTTAACACCATACAGTTTTTGAAATTTCCCAATCAAAAAAAAAAAAAACAAATGAAATGAATTCAAAATATGAATACCCACAGTTTTGTAAAGCTTTTTGTTAAAACTTTGACATCGTTACAATAGATCTTTGAGGTCAAATGTTTTCGATCCACTAAAGTACGATTTGTATATCTACTGTACCACCAGAATAAACTAAACTAACCAATAATGTTCCGTGATAAGAAAGCATAAATAAAAAATTTTAAAACATTTAGGGTCAAACGCTTTCTACATATTAAGAAATATACATGAACTGACGAAGTGAGTTCCTCCTGAATCTGAGACTGTTCATTAAGGAGCTGTTTAACCCAGAGTTATAATGAGCAGTTATGATGAATGGAGCTTAAAACTGTGCTCAACTGTCAACAAAACTTAAGATCAGGTGAACTTCAGATGTGGTCTGATGTTTGATGTCGAGCTGCCACATCAAAACGCAGGTGAGCACAAGGGGATTTGGAGTTCTCAGGAAGCAAGGCAATGTAATTCTAACTCTTGGTCCCAATTTAACTTCAATAGCTACGTTTCCATCCTAAGTTGCAAATGTAACTTTCAAATGTAACTTGGGTATTGCATAAACAGTACACAAATGAAGCTATGTTTCCATTTCTTATTTTCAAGAGAGCAAATTCATCACTCAATGGTAACTAGTGCAAGTGGTCAATAATAAAAATGGAAGAAATTGATGATTGTGTTTGCTCTTGCTCTGCTGGCATCTATGCAGCTATACATTATTGTTTCAATTTCCTGGTAAAATAAAACGAATTTAAAGGTGCAATACATGTGCTTCCAGAAAAGTTTATTTGCATGTGTTTTGAGCAATTGTCTTATGAGTCTTGGATGAGACGATCAGTTAAGGAGATTAGAGTTTGTGTTACATCTACTGCTGATAAATAATGTTTATTTTGTTCTTCAACATATTAATAAGTAGTTTTTATTAATACCAGTATTTAAATTCAAATTTTATTTGTCACATACAGAGTCATACACAGTATGATATGCAGTGAATTGCTTACACCAGGGGTGTCCAAACTCGGTCCTGGAGGGCCAGTGTCCTGCAGATTTTAGCTGCAACTTGCCTCAACACACCTGCAAGGATGTTTCTAGAAAGCCCTGTAAGAGTTTGATTAGCTAGCCCAGGTGTGTCTGATTGGGGTTGGAACTAAACGTTGCAGAACACTGACCCTCCAGGACTGAGTTTGGGCTCCCCTGGCTTATGCAACCACTCATGACCTTAAAAACAAAAACAGAAAATAATAATAATAACAATAAGAATCTAAATTTGGAGAAATGGAAGTTATGCAATAGAAAATAAAAGCAAATATAAACTTTTAAAAGACTTTTGATATAGAGTGTGTGGAGGTAGAAAAAAGTACAAGGTATAAAATGATAAAAGAGCTATCTGAGGGTTTCTGCAGATACCATAATGTCAAATTTAAGACTTTTTAAGACCATTAAGTATTAAATTTAAGACCTATATCACAATATCAAAAACACGCGAGAGAAAATGCAAAATCACAAAATTAGTGGTAAAATAAATGTATTTAAATTTAACTGCACTAAAGACAGGTTAGATGGACCCGAAATCTGTTCACTCCACCAGCCAAAATCATGTCTCGCCGCCAAAAGCGAACCTCCGCAAACACAGCGATGACGTCACATTCGCTGCGCGCAGTGGGCCCAATAACAGAAAGCTGATTGGCTATTGCATGCTGGTCTCATTTGTAGTTGTAATACCGCAAATTACACTAGGACAAGTGAAGTAAAAGACTAAAACACCACGAAAACCAAGCAACAGCAACAAAAAAGAATTAAAATGAGCATTAGATGTAGCGTTACATGGACATCGGAAAAATAAGACCTGTGCAAAAATATTTAAGACCTAGAACAGCGAATTTAAGACTTTTTAAGGCCTTAAATTTCGACTTTTAAATTTTAGACTTTTTAAGACCCCGCGGAAACCATGTATCTGTATAAACAGAAACATAGAAGTGTTTCTAACAAAGTGCTTACGAGTGGTGCATACGAGAGGAAGGAGTGTATCCTATAGGTGGTTGTGAAATGTAATTTAAGACTTTCTCATCACTGTCTACTTTTGGTGCTTGTCTTTGTATTACAAACGTATGATTTAGAAGTTATTACTTCAAAACGTTGGTGTATTAACATTGTATAAGTTAATGGAATACGGTAGTTTACCGTAGATTTAGAAATGTATCTACTGTATTTTTAACTGTACAGTTCTGCCAATCACAGCTGCCAGTTTTCTCTATAAATTATTATTATTTTATTTACAGTGCAAATATTGACAGCAGTAAACTATACACTTCACGAATGCGTTCAATCTGATGATTAGGATTTCAACTATTACCTTAGGAAAACCTAGGTCAACTGGCATTTTATATGCAAAGTCTTTGCTTTTGTTGTTGTTGTTGTTGCTGTTGTTGTTTTTTCCCAGTATGTTTGTATTGATATTTTTTACTGAAAAACATAAAAAATGTTACATACATAATAGTATCCATCACTCATATACTGCCCCACTCACACAAATAAATATTTAAGCAAAAATAAAATAAATTAAATCCAAATTTCAGATCAACTTTTAGCTTTTAGAAAGCTTTTAGCAACTTTTACAAGGTTTGTTCTTCAAAGCTGTGAAGAAAGCCTCAATACAGTCTACATGTATCCATTGATTTAAACTATGGGCTGCTTCAATAATCCAACTTACAAGAAAACATTGATGTATGTATATTAAGCAAAGTGAGCTAAAATATGGCAACAATCTAGGGCTGCTTGATTTGGAGAATAAAATCTAATAGTGATTTATCTGATCAAAATTGCGATTTAAAATGTGATTAACTACCATTTCATAAAAGAGCCACAGGTCTGATGTGGTGGTTTTAACAGCACCAAAGAAAGACCAAGCATTATCACAAAGTACGCAACACTGTGCTACTGTTTGTTAAAAACCTCTTAAACATTGTTGCCATTTTTTCAACATAGGCTCATTCTGAAAACGTTGCCCTATATACATTTCTGGAGATCGTGGATTATGTAGTCAGAGGTACGTTTGGCTGCATTTAATTTTTTAAATGAACGCTACGGGGCGGTATAATCCTTTTCTCACTTACCAGCTGACCGCTTACCTCCATATGGACGGCTTTCCCGCTGTTACCAGTTTGTCCAGTTAGCTCACCATGTACGTTGGTAGACTTGAGACGCAGAGAGGAAACGGTTAAAAAAAATGGGTAAGACAAAAGCAGAAGACAAAAAATAAACAAGTAAATAACAGGGTGAGAATGTGGTAAAAATCAGATGTGGCTTTTCTTTTTCTGAATTGCTTTTTAAATTTGTTGGTTGGGTTTAGAGAAGTAGGTGGGAGTTGGTCAATCGGTGCTTTTTAAAATACTATTTGTTGGGTTTAGGGAAGGAGGAGGGTGGTTCAGTCGATTGGTCAATCAGCGGCCTCTGGTAGATTTACGAGAGAACAGCAGGCGTGAATGACACTCGCGTTTTCACAATGAGCCTCAGTTGCATTTTTTCCAATAAAGTCGCCAGTTGTCATGACAAATTAAGACAATAACTACAGTATTTTAAATTTAATTAAATTGATTATATATAAAATATTATATATATATATATATATATATATATATATATATATATATATATATATATATATATATATATATATATATATATAAAGATATATAAAACCTTTACATTCAGATTGTGTTTCATTTTTCACATTGTTCAGGATAATGTGCTTACGAACTGCCAGAACTTCCAAAAACTATATGCTTGTTGCAACCGAGACTTGTTCTGAAAACGTACCCCTATATACATTTCAGGTGTGCACCAAATACATCCTAGGAGGTAAGATTTTTTTGTAGTTTTTGTTTTCGCGAATGCACCAGAGGCCACTGTGTACTCTTTTTGAGATCTTAAATTTCTCCAATTAGTGCCATTCGCACCTGCTTTTCTCATGTAAATCCACCAGAGGTCGCTGTCGACTGACCGACCGATCGACTGACCCACCCTCTTTCCCTAAACCCAAACAAGAAAAAGAAAAGCCCTGATTTTTACCATGTTTTTAGATTTTACCACATTCTCACCCTGTTATTTACTTGTTTATTGAATTTTTTGTCTTTTGTTTTTGTCTTACCTGTTTCTGGAACCGTTCTTCACCAGACTTGGACCCTGGTGTTGTGGTCAACTCTGCTCCAAATCCGCAGACGTACACGGCAAGCCATTGGACAACTGATAACAGCAGAAAAGCCATCTATACGAAGGTAAGCGCTAAGCTGGTAAGCGTGAAAAGGAACGGCGTCATACCACCTCGTATGGTTCATTTTAAAGACGAAATGCAGCCATACGTACCTCTTGCTACATAATTCGCAATCTCCAGAAATGTATATAGGGATATGTTTTCAGAATGAGCCTATGTTGGCTTGTTGTTACCATATTTGATAGCACATCGAAATAATCCAGCTTTTGCGTTATCGGTTTTAAAAACGATTAATCGTGCAGACCTACAACAATCCAAAGGTATGTCATCATTTAGACACAGTAAGAAAGTCCCAAGATTTAAGAATTCCCAGAACTGCTGTATAAGAGGGCACCTCCACATACAATGATAAAAGTCCCAATGTCAGATATACAGGCAGTGCAGAATTATTAGGCAAATGAGTATTTTCACCACATCATCCTCTTTATGCATGTTGTCTTACTCCAAGCTCTATAGGCTCGAAAGCCTACTACCAATTAAGCATATTAGGTGATGTGCATCTTTGTAATGAGAAGGGGTGTGGTCTAATGACATCAACACCCTATATCAGGTGTGCATAATTATTAGGCAACTTCCTTTCCTTTGGCAAAATGGGTCAAAAGAAGGACTTGACAGGCTCCGAAAAGTCAAAAATTGTGAGATATCTTGCAGAGGGATGCAGCACTCTTAAAATTGCCAAGCTTCTGAAGCGTGACCATCGAACAATCAAGCGTTTCATTCAAAATAGTCAACAGGGTCGCAAGAAGCGTCTGGAAAGACCAAGGCGCAAAATAAACTGAGAACTGAACCATAAACTGAGAAAAGTCAAGCGTACAGCTGCCAAGATGTCAAGATGTCACTTGCCACCAGTTTTGCCATATTTCAGAGCTGCAACATCACTGGAGTGCCATGTGCAACACTCAGAGACATGGCCAAGGTAAGAAAGGCTGAAAAACGACCACCACTGAACAAGATACACAAGCTGAAACGTCAAGACTGGGCCAAGAAATA
Source organism: Danio kyathit (assembly GCA_903798195.1). NCBI lineage: Eukaryota > Metazoa > Chordata > Actinopteri > Cypriniformes > Danionidae > Danio > Danio kyathit. The sequence goes on along the minus strand of LR812533.1, from coordinate 18,911,420 downwards.
TCTCAAGACTGATTTTTCTAAGGTTTTATGGACTGATGAAATGAGAGTGAGTCTTGATGGGTCCGTGGCTGGATCGGTAAAGGGCAAAGAGCTCCAGTCCGACTCAGACACCAGCAAGGTGAAGGTAGAGTACTGGTTTGGGCTGGTATCATCAAAGATGAGCTTGTGGAGCCTTTTCGGGTTGAGGATGGAGTCAAGCTCAACTCCCAGTCCTACTGCCAGTTTCTGGTAGACACCTTCAAGCAGTGGTACAGGAAGAAGTCTGCATCCTTCAAGAAAAACAGGATTTTCATGCAGGACAATGCTCCATCCATGCAGCTTTGATATTAATGAGTTTTTTGGGTTCACTAGATATTTTTCATGACACTTCTGTACAGCTTACAGTGACATTTAAAGGTTTATTAGGTTAACTAGGCAGGTTAGGGTAATTAGGCAAGTTTTTGTATAACAATGGTTTGTTCTATAGACTATTGAAAAAAATATAGCTTAAAGGGGCTAATAATTTTGACCTTAATATGGTTTTTAAAAAAATTAAAAACTGCCGAAATAAAACTCCAGAAGAAAAATATTATCAGACATACTGTGGAAATTTTCTTGCTCTGTTAAACTTCATTTGGGAAATATTTAAAAAAGAAAAAAAATCAAAGGGGAGCTAATCATTCTGACTTCAACTGTGTTAAATTTTAAATTGTCTCTCACTAACAAAATTTGAGGTTAAAACACCAAGGGGCCTGCTACATAAGTCTAACCAGGTTTTCCACTGACAGTACACTGCCCACATCATAAGCTTCCCTTTTACACTTAAAAGTATCCAGGTTATCAATTTAAGATCCTAAAGTGTTTTATAGACACAAATTGTCTGATAAACTTAACCTGCTTGTCAATGGCCGGTAGAGATAATAAATTGTGCTGTTGTTTGTGCTGGATGTTTACGGTTGCCCTGTGCGTGTTTGTTGTGTTTAGGGCAGGACAACACACCGTCTGTGCTGTCTCCACTTCTCTGCGGTGTGAGCTGTAGGAGCAGCTGTCACCTGTCCACCGCTGACCTCGCCACCCCGTCACGCACACACACATACATCCCACAAACACATCCAACCGTGCTCGTCAGGGAGGATAACCAACACACACTGACAAAAATATCAGCCCGCGGTCGCCTGTGAAAACAAGTCCAAAACCCTACACGCACCACCGTGATGAAATGCGTGGTATGCTACACAGTTTGGACATTCACAAATGGCAAGTGATCCGTCTCGGTCTGTCTAGAATCTCAGGCACCGTTTACAGCTGGTATCAAGATTCGTTTTTTTGCTAATCTGATCTCAAGTGGCTGACGCTAAATACAGGTGTAAAATGTTTTGAGCCTATCCACTTTTGACCATTTCCAGAGGTTGTTAACTTAAGACTAGTTAGTAGACTAAAGAGGTAGTTAGGCTAAATTTGACCTGATTGATTTTGTAGTGTAAACATTCATGTGGTCAAATAAGGCTATCTCACGGCAATTCATAACTTTTTGATTTAGAGGCTAATTCATATGAATTTGTATGATCTCATTCATACTGTTTAGTACGATTTGCTTATTCCCAATGACAGTGGGGTTTAGGCGTTGGTTTGGTAAGCCGATTCAAATGTTAACACTTGATTGAATGGGCGTTATCAGTGGATATCAGCTGATAGATATGGGCCAGTAGGGACATTCTAGTAGCTATAGTTCACATACGGCTGCGGTTGATAGTTAACGAGAATTATTTATATTATTTATTAAATTTTCCATTAATTGTATTTTATTAACGTCTACCCCTACCTTAACCCTAATCCCAACTGTCACAGTAATGTAAAAACAGAACTGGATCTGGACTCTTCTCTATTAGTATGGCTGATTAACCATGTGGACGGATGATAACAGCCTTCTGAGCCTACTAGTAGGTGCGGAAGGCTCCTACTGGCCCATATTTACCAGCTGATAACCAGTGATAACACCCATCTAATCAAGTGATAACATTCGAAGCGGGTAGTTGGGGGCCACGAGTTCTTTTAAAAATTGTACATTTTTGTACGACTGAACTCACATTTGTACAAATTAGTCACTAAACTGACAAAACGTAAAATAGGTACACTTCCTCATGAGATCAGGCTGGGTCGAATGCACTGAAACAGCCATTAAAGGGATAGTTCACCAAAAAAATGACTATTTACTGACCCTCGAGTGGTTTCAAATGTTGAAATGATTTAGAAACAGGCAATCGTTGTCATGAGTGTGTCCTCACTGCAGCCTGTAGCACAATGACATACTAAATCAGGCCCAATCAACACAATCTCGCAGCAATTTGTAACTTGATTTAGTGGTTAATTCGTATGAATTCGTATGATGTCATTCAAACAATTTAATATGATTTGCTTATCCCCCAATGACAATTAGTTTTGGGGTGGGGTTTGGCGGCAAAATTGTACATTTTCGTATGACTGAACTCGTAAGAATTCATACGAATTAGTCACTAAACTGACCAAACGCAAAATAGTTACGTTTCCTCGTGAGATCAGGCTGGGTCGAATGCACTGATACAGTCATTAAAGGTATAGTTCACCAAAAAAAATTACTATTTACTGACCCTCGAGTGGTTCCAAAAGTTGAAACGTTTTAGAAACAGGCAACCATTGTCATGAGTGTGTCCTCACTGCAGCCTGTAGCACAATGACATACTGAATCAGGCCCAATCAACACAATCTCACAGCAATTCGTAACTTGATTTAGTGGTTAATTTGTATGAATTTGTACGATCTCATTCATTCAATTTGATACGATTTGCTCATCCCCGAATTACAATTGGGTTTAGGGGTGGGGTTTGGTGCCAAAATCGTACATTTTCGTATGACTGAACTCGTAAGAATTCATACGAATTAGTCACTAAACTGACAAAACGTAAAATAGTTACATTTCCTTGTAAGATCAGGCTGGGTCGAATGCATTGAAACAGCCATTAAAGGGATAGTTCACCAAAAAAATTACTATTTACTGACCCTCAAGTGGTTTCAAATGTTGAAACTTTTTAGAAACAGGCAACCGTTGTCATGAGTGTGTCCTCACTGCAGCCTGTAGCACAATGACATACTGAATCAGGTCCAGTCAGCACAATCCCACGGCAATTCGTAACTTTAGTGGCTAATAGTTTGTATTTAATTTATGCATACGAAATGAATGTAAGCCTGCTGATCAAATGACAGAATATGTAAACTTAGTTTATATATATATATATATATATATATATATATATATATATAATTAAATAATAATAATTAAAAGCATAGGCGATAATGCGCAGAGGACTTTTATTTTGAGGGCGATGTCACAAGCTCAGATTTGGTTGACCAATCAGCGGAAAAAGGGGCATTTCAGCACCGCCTACATGTGTATAATGAATTTTAAAGTCGTTTATCCGTTTTCCTACCCTAAATCAAAAAACGAAAATTGAGCCAATATCTCAGGGGTTTTTTGTTTTTTGTGAGCAAAACAAAAACCGAAAAACAGCCATATTCTTAGTTTTCCTTTTTTTGTTTGAAAACGGATATGGAATGCGTGGAAGATACCCTGATTATTTACTTACCCTGAAGTGGTTTCAAACCTTTGTGAGGTTTTTTTTTTCTGTTGAACACAAAAGAAGATTTTTTAAGAATGTTGGAAAGCGGTAGCCATTGACAACCATAGTTGGAAAAAGCAAATACTATGGAAATCAATGTGTAACTGGTTTTCCAACATTTCTCTAAATACCTTCTTTTTTCTCTTTAATAGAAGAAAAAAACACTCAAACAAGTTTAGAACAAATGGAAATGAGTAAATGATGACAGAACTCATTCATTTATTTTGCTCCGACCTAGTGCCTTATTTATTAGGGGTCACCACAGTGGAATGAACCGCCAACTATTCCAGCATATGTTTTATGCAGCGGATGCTTTTCCAGTCGAAACCCAGTACTGGAAAATTTCGGTGAACTATCACTTTAATTCTGACTATTCCTTCATGAGAAAGTCTTTAAGCGCAGTCTTGGGTTCAGCAACAGTACAGCTATAGAGTGGGGGAACTATGACGTCAATTTGTATGCAAAAACCCGGAAGCGAGTTAGCATTTTAGCAGTTCCGGTTCCCTCGTCCCAAAGTCAATGGGTTTTTTGAATGGGATTTCAGTTAAAGCGCTTAAATAAGGTCTGTGACAAACACAAACTCAAGATACTTTCACGTTTTATTCTACGACATAAAACACATCAGTTACAGCACACTTATGATTTTTTAAATCGGTTACGCTTCTTTAAAAAGACGGTTGCTAACAAGTTGCTAATCGGGACTACAGACAGTGTCGGAGACATTATACGTCATCAAGCTGAACTGGTCTAGAGCACAGCTCGCTTGCGTTGGGCGTTTGGATTTGTCTGTTATTTAGGTATTTTCATGAATAGTATTTTATAGTTTGTAGTATTTTTCTAATAGGGAAAACATATTGTGTGTAGATAATGCCTTCACTTGTAAAGACCGTCAAGACAGATTCATTTGTTGATCATTTATTTTAATTAAACAATATTATGGGGATACTGCTTACCAGTGCAGCCTGTCTTTTTCCTGCTGTCAATAATGCAAACGTGTGAATAAATGTGTAATACATATTAACTGTCATTTTAACGTGATCCATAGATTTTTCGTTAGGTTTTTTTTTCATCTGAACACATTTAACTCTGTCATAACTGCAATATTTACACTCCTCCTTAAAATGTACAACATATGTGACTGTAAGGGCTGCTTTTCGCTGTACTTGGTGACAAAAAAGAACATTGAATGTTGTTCTGTGCCCGTGATGGAACTTTCAGGCATAACATTAGACTTGTCCCTCACGCCTCATTTCTGTCGTCTGTTAGTAAGGTAAGCGGGCTGTATGCACGTGAGCGATACACTTATTTAAATATGTCTTATGATAATACTATGTAGGCACATTTATACAGCTTTAAAACTTTTACAACAACCGTAAAGCAAAACAAAATGTATTTCCTACGTAAAAACTATCCAAAAGGCACGTCTATTTGCTTTTGCGTATTTATTTGTTTATAATATATAGCGTGGATTATAAAATAATAAACCGAGAGAGTAAATCATTGTCATCATGCTTGAAGAGTTGTCTGAAGCAGGGTGGTGCTGACGTCACAGGCGAGCGCCCCGAAGGCTCTGTAGTCCGTTTATATATAGCTTAATGTTAGCTTTTTAGTTCTTGCGTTTGCATTTAAGATCCAAAAGTGCTAAAAGTTGTATTTTCCTGTGAGGATTATCCGGCTGGACAAAACGTGTAAGTGTAATGAACAGTGTTTGAACACAGAGCTTATTATTTGCAATTTTCGAAAAGCCTATGGGAAAATCCTATAGAGATTTTATCGAGGGAACCAGTTTTATGCTAGCAGCCGATTCGCCTACAAGGTGACGTCATAGTTCCCCCACTCTATAGGAGTCCTCCTCGCTCAGTAGAGATGAACAGATGGCCTCAGCCTCAGATACCTGAATCCAGGCCAGGCAGATTTCCCTTCATTGCATTTGTTGTAAACATGTAAAATGACAGAAATGATGAAAACAGCCTTTGATCTCAAATTGAAGTTATTGAAAGGAAGTATTACAATGTAATGGGTACAATTACCATCGACCCCTTACAAACACACAAACATTGCTCGAGGACACCATCATAATCTGAAGAGTTCAATCATTACATCAATCCAGACCTGGACTACCAATACATAAAACATAAATGCAGGCCCTCAATGAGATTTTAAAGACTCGAAATAGGAAATGAGAGGTATAGTGTGACTGCATGACAGAGAAAAAGAGCAACTGGCGAAGGCAACGAGGAACAAATTGAAAGGTCACCCAACGGAAAGGCGAGGATGAGTGAGAACATGAAGGAAATGAGGGGAAACAAATCAGAAATGAATTAATGAAAGGGATATGCTGGTCTTTGAAGCGCTGGCCCGTGTTTGTTTTTCTCTCTCCTGACATCACTAACTGCTACAAGCTGTTCGAGGGGTCCAACTGTATATTCGAGCCTCCACTATGCATTCCAGTCCTCGTCTCTCGCGCCAAATGCCCCAGCGTGAACCGAGAACCGAACCTGACCTCACCCCGGCTTGTGAAACATCTTAACTTGATTTCGGTGTGGGGTTCTTGTCCCAGAGCCCCTGGTCTTTCTGTCAGGTCACTGGGAGGGGAAAACCGGCTGATGCATCCTATGCTTTCTAATTCTGCTCCGCACCCCCCCAAAAAAGCAGGAAACATATCAGGCCAAACTCCTCTCTTGCACGCAAACAGCTCATTCTGGGATTAGAGTTGTTTTTAAAGACTAGAGGGATGTGGCAGGACAAGACCGACGAGAGGATTTTAAATGAATGCTTTGTTAGCGTCATAATAGCAGTGGAGAGGTGAAGAACGTCAGCAGAAGTGCACTATAAAAGATATAAGGAGCTTTATGAGAAATCAACCTGAGTTATACGGCAGTGATTTGATGAGAAGTCTTGCTTGAATTGACTGGTTGTAATATATTATTTCTTTTTAAAAATGAATGGATACAAAGCAATTTATTATAAATACAGTGCTCAGTATGACCTTTTAAAAAACTTATATTTTTATCTATTTTCTCAGTGAATAAAGCCAATATTTTTTGGTGCATTTAAACAAAACAGCTGTTTTATATCCATTACAATAAGAGTTTTGGTTATCTAACATCTTTAGGAATAGAAAGAAAATACATTTAAATTCAAAGAAGTTACAGTATTGCAAAAAAAAATTACAATCTACAAAATGTTAGATTTCTTTTGCTTGTTCTACTTTATTAAAATGTTATTATATATTAGATTGGAGTATGAAAAATAAATACTAATAAAAGGGAAAAAGAAAATATAATAATAAAATTCAGAGTCAAAATGCACTGTAAAGAGTATGCAAACTCGTTGCCTTATTTCAATTAAGTAATCTTAATAAAGTAAGTCAAGTAAAGTAAAGTATTACTTACTAATTCGTTTGTTTTCTTTTCGGCTTAGTCCCTTTATTAATCCGGGGTCGCCACAGCGGAATGAACCGCCATCTTATCCAGCACATGTTTTACGCAGCGGATGCCCTTCCAGCTGCAACCCATCTCTGGGAAACATCCATACACACTCATACACTACGGACAATTTAGCCTACCCAATTCACCTGTACCGCATGTCTTTGGACTGTGGGGGAAACCAGAGCACCCGGAGCAAACGAAAAAACCCATGCAAACGATGGGAGAACATGCAAACTCCACACAGAAACGCCAACTGACCCAGCCGAGGCTCGAACCAGCTACCTTCTTGCTGTGAGGTGACAGCATCTACTGCGCCACTGCGACGCCCTCACTATTTACTAATGTGGAAAAGTAATTCTTGCTTATACTTAGTCACATTTACTTATAGGTCAATTAAGTCATCTTAACTTTATAGCAAGTATTATTTCCTAATGTAGTAAAATAATTCATCTCGGATGAAATTCCAACATTATCAATGTTCAATATGTATATAAAATACCACAACAGAGTGAAAAAATAATAACGTTAGAGCTTCTAAGGTTAGCAATAACCTGATAACCACAAAAGGAAAATTTTATGAAACTTTATGAAATGATGACACACAAAACACATGCTTTTTTGATTAAGCATTAAAATATACATGCATAAAACATATTATATCCCACCTGTGTGTCAACAAAATGGAAAATGTTTGCTTATTTTCTTTGTATCGTGAAATTGCCAGTTTGAATCGCCACCAAGCGGCAACCTCCCGCTCTCCCTCGGGAAGCCAATACGGAAGTAACTGAAACTGGAATTCATCGAAATTCCGCTAGTCCTGGCTCCATAATAGAGCAAATTTCTATTGAGCCCACTGTTAAAATGGCCAACTTTACAGCATAAAAAAGGTGTTTACAGCCTGGTACAAAGAACGATTTTGGTTCATATAGCTAATATTACCCTTCATGACAACTGTGAGCGGGTGAATTTTTTTATAACTCATCCGTTTCCTTTATATTAGGTTATATTAAGTCTGCATAATTAAGGGCGTGGCCACTTGAGTGACAGCTAGGTCTCGTTGGTTGCCGTCATTCACCTCAGCTGATTACGGCTGATTAGCCGCTGATCTCGGCATATTCATCGTATTTTTGTGTTGTTTTATGTGACTATACACAGTCTGCTGCCTTTTGGAATTATTTCCTACAATTATCAGATGATATGGCATGCTGTGTGCACTTAATTGTGCTCACAAGCCATTCACGTGGCCTCAATTTGCCAGGTGAGTGAAATTATATACCATCTCTATGAATGTATTTGTTTTATTTAAGATCATTTATCATGTATAATGTTCTTTAGAGCTGTAATGCACTCCAGAATCTGACAGATTATTAGCTGTAGGCTCTAGAACAGTCATCTGAAGCGTTGTCATACAGTGTTCTGCCTGGACTTCATATTTAGGCTTGCATTTACTAACACAGACTATATCTGAAGTTTTTGGAAGTAATTCGCAATTTCCTCCTGTTGAAAAACGTCATAAGCACAATGCTTAGTGGCTCAATGTGTAATGCATTGAGCCACTAAGCATTGCGCTTATGACGTTGCTTATGAAACAGTGTTTTTAAAAGTCTAAACACTTTATTGATAAAGTGTACAACCAAGCACATGTGGTCAGAACACAAACGAGTCGCAGGTGATGAAGTATTAAGCGTTTCTCCCATAGGAAAGCCCGTCTAAGCAGAATGCCAGCATGGTCTGTAGCTCCGCTCATGCTCCGCCTCTTTGCCCTTGTATGGTATGCCCGGGGTTGGTGCGATGACGCGCGAACAAAATGCCGACGGTCGCCCACGCCTTCTGGTAGCTTCTTTTGGGTTCTCCATAAACCTATGGGTGACGTCACGGATACTACGTCCATATCTTTTACAGTCTATAATCGCCACGCGAGTGAATGAACCTTCGATCTGCGCATGTGCAGATATTACTCCACCTGCTGACCAAAGTGCAGTACTGCACAGCTCCAGCCTTAAGTCAAACTTACTTGATGAACTTCAGTACAGTTTACTAAAGTTCTTTAGTTTATCTACTGGATCCACGCTAAAATTCACCTAACACAGTCAAATCTAAAGTAAAGTAAAATCTGCAAATTTGCCAAAATTTGTAAAGTTTACAAGCATTTTTTAAGTAGATTGTGTGATTACTTTTTACAGTGTATGCATAAAAATGATCATAGATAAAAGTTTAAAGGGATATGCTCATAATTTACTCTCCCTCAAGTGGTTCCAAACCTTTTGTGTTCTTTTTCTTCTGTTAAACAAAAAGAAGATATTTTGAAGAATGTTGAAAACCAGTAAACATTCATAATTGAAAAAACAAATACTATGGAAGTCAATGGTTACCGGTTGTGTTGTTTTTTTGCATGATGATATATTGAATTAGGTGCAATATATAGTGGATGCATATGCATGAGTGGATGTTGCTAGAAATGAGTATATTGTATTAATTATTAAATTACCTATTACATTGTGTTATTAACGTCTAAACCTACCCCAACCCTAAACCCAAACCTCACAGTTATTAACATCTACACCTAACATTTCTTTAAAAATGAAGATATATTTAGTTTAGTTTAGTTTGTTTAAAATGTGACAGGACAGGGTATTACTGCAGCACAATTGATTGAAATGTATTGATTGAAATATTTGACTAATAAAAATACTAATATATAACATAACAAACAAAGTACAACAATTATTAAAAAACATCAAGCGCCATAAATTATACGTTCTATACAACAATTTTAGAGCACAAGGAATAAAGGAGAGTTCATGTTGTTTAGCTATATCACATTGATCTCAGTAACCAGTAAACATCAATAGTTGGAAAAACAAATACTATGGAAGTCAATGGTTACCGGTTTCCAGCATTCTTCAAAATATCTTATTTTGTGTTGTACAAAAAGTGGATGAGGAGTAAATTATGACATAATGTTCATTTTTTTTCCAAGTACTAAAATTACTAAAACTAAAATTAAATATTTTTTTTAGATTTGAATAAAATGAAAAAAATATCATGTAACAAATTTGCTTAAAAACAGAACATAAATAAAAGCTAATTCCAAATCTAAACACTGCAGCAGTGTAAATTAGATTAAAGTATCACTGTTTCAGATTTACTTTTTTTTTAAACTACCCCCTTAAAACTCAGCACTTTATTCCCTCTCATTATCCAAACAGAAGGGGGGAAAATGCTGATGTGACAAGAACCAACAAAATAAAAAATGAAGTCTGACCACTAATGTGCAAGAGAAAAACAGCCCAAAGAAGCAGTAGTGGTCAAACAACTCTGATTCCGTGACTGTTGCTAAAGCTGCTAAACACAGATTAACTAGAAGACACACATACACACACATACACACACACACACACACACACACACACACACACACACACACACACACAGTTTGAGTCTTCATGAGGTGCGAATTTGAGTGAGAGGACAGTGTGACTTCAGCTTTGGTCAATCTGCTAATGAATGTCAGAGGCTAAAGCGACGTGACCTGCAACAGCTGCACTTGACATGCTAATGCTAATTAGCAGAGCTGTTTGCTAAGCATATGCAATGCTCATTAAGTTTAGTGGGAGAAACTATTGTGCTAGAGCCCGACTTCTCATAAACCACCAAAAGAGGGCCAGTTTTCATAGTTCATGACCTCTAAAAGACCTGACTGCTGGACATTACCAGAAATCACACACTTAAGGCTTGTACAAATGTTGAATGCATTAAGGGCTCCATAATGGGTTCCAAGAAAAAATCATAAATATTTAAATGTCTTTGTGGGTTAAATCCCCCAAAGAAAACGTTCTGTCCCCAGAATTAATCTGTGAGAGAGTAAAAACCACTGACTAACCGACTGACTGAAGGGCATTCCTGAAAGTGGCTTTGCTCAAAAACAAAATGTTGACATTATGTTGAATAAGAATATGTTTAGTCTACTGAACCTGCAGTTCATTATTGTGTTAGTCTGAAAGTATTTATGTGAACGCATCAACAGAATGTGGGTTTGTTAAATGATCATGGAGGAAGTGTAGCTGTGTAGCGAACATCACAACATTTATACATGCATTTATTGAATCAAATTACTTTCAATTACACTGTAAAACTAGTTAAGGCAACTCAAACCATTTGAGGAAACCGATTGCAACAAACCATTTAAGTTCAAAAACTAATCCTAATGAGTACTGCAAACTTACTCCATTTAAGTTGAAGTAATGATGTATTTAATTAAGTCATTACCTTCAACACTGAGTTCAAAACTCTATTCAAATGAGTAGAATTAACTTTCAGTAAATTTTGAGTTCACTACACTAATTTCATTTGATATAGTTGACTTTTGGGTTTTACAGTGTTGTGTGCAATATGATGATATACAGTATATCGTTTGGACAAAATAAAATGTCTACACTGTAAAAAAATATTACTGCCTTAATTTTTTTAGTTGAATCAAATTAACTTTGTAATTATCTCAACTTGCATCAATCAAACTGACTAAAAATATTAAGTTAAACTTTGTATAACTTAAAAAAATTTAATTGAAACCTGAATAACTTATTAAAGTAAGTTAAAGGAACATAAAAATATTTGTTGTCTTGACTTTTTGTCATTAGAATTTTTAATAAAAGTGTATAATTTTAGATTATGCTGGGTCGTTTATTTTGTGGAGTCAGAAAATAATTTTTTTATGGTAATGCTTTTTCATCATTTATACACTCTCAGAAAAAATGGTACAATGTTGTACCAAAGAAGGTACAAACCCTTGTCACTGGGGCAGTACCTTTTTATGGAACAGAATTGTACCTTAAGACAAAGAAACAAATTTGTACCATTGCAGTTTGTACCTTTAAGGATATGATTTGTAGCTTGGGAAACCAAAATGTACCTTTGGTTTTTAAAACCTGCAGATACAATATTGTACCTTCATCAGAGGTATAAATGTGATCCATGAAGGTACCACTACAGTGACAAGACACTTACCTTAACGGTGTCAAATGTGTTCCTTCAAGAACTTTTTAAACGTGTTTGGCTTTAACCAAAATGAGTCAATTTATTTTCAGTAAATATAAAACATCAAATACATTTTTAAACAATGTTTTAAAAAAAAAAAAGTTTATTTTTGTGTAAATGCACCTTTTTATTTACAATAAAGAATAAAAAATACTTTAACATAAATCAAAATATCTATTTTTGCTAAACATTTCACAACACTTTTCATACAAATGTTACAGAAATACATTCTCCCATGTACTATATAAAACATTTTTTCTCCAATTTTCACAAAATACCTTTGAAATTATAAGTTCATAAGTTCATTTAATTTACTTAATTTAAAAATAGAAATAGAATTATGCAAAAGTATTGTAACGAGACATGCACAATGTTTGATTATGTTTACAATAGTAACATGTCTGCATGAACCCTTTGCACATAACTTTTGCCAGCTCATGTGTGTGGAAAGCAAACGCCAAAAGATGCGGATAGCAATTTTGAATTAGAAGTATTTATCAGAAAATGCTTACCAAATGTTTATTAAAAATGCCTTAAATGTTTAATTTACAATACCTATAGTTTTGTTTTACCAGAGTTGTTTTGTATTATAAAACTTAATTAATTAATGTTTATGAGTTTCTTTAACATATGCTTTTAAATGATCATTTATGTTTTAATATGGATTTTATTCATAAAATCACTTTGCCTTTCCAGTCATATTTATTTTACTTCAATATTTACAATTCAATGTTGTAAAATATTTGTTTAAATGTGGACAATGTGAACATGTCAAATTGATATCAATGAATTAGAAACTAATGCGAAATAAAGGAAAGTAAATTAAATTCTATATTTTTTATAAATATATTTCATAGATTTCAAAGTGTTAACACTGACTTTAAAATATACACTGTAAAAAATGCAGGGTTCCACACAATTCATTCATGTTGTCCCAACACAAATTGACTAGGTTAAAGATACTTAACAAATTTAAGTGGACTGAACAAAAAGTTAAAATTAAATTGTCTCATTTTGAATAAGTAGTTTGAACAAGCATTAAAAATCAAATTTTGAGTGTACACTGTACAAAATGCTGGGTTTCACAAAATCAATTTGTGTTGGGACAATATGAAGGAATTAAGTTAACTTATTAGTTTTTACAAATTTATGTGGACTGAACATAAAACAATTAAGTTGCCCCCCAAAACCCTTGAAGAATTGTGTTGTTTCAGCTTATTTTAAGTACTGTAAGTAGATTGAACAAAAAATATTTTTGAGTGTAGTAGACTGCAAACCTAACTGCTAAAAATTCACCAAAAAAATTGAGTACCACCATTTTTTACAGTACAGTATGTAAATTGAACAATCTTATCTTAAAATATTAGACTGAAAGATCAGCAAAAGCCAACGCAATCTCACGGCAATTCGTAACTTTTTGATTTAGTGATCACCCAATGATGGTTGGGGTTAGGGGTGGGGTTAGGTGCCACGCCTCCTTTTTAAAATCGTACATTTTCGTACGACTGAACTCATACGAATTCGTACGAATTAGCCACTAAACTGACAAAACGTAAAATACTTACGTTTCCTCGTGAGATCAGGCTGGCAAAAGCATATACATAAACCTATCCACAGACCCTTACTTAACAAAAAAACAAACAAACATTGTCTATTTGTGATCCAGTCAACATTTGCATTTTAACACCATGCATAAACAGGGTATAAGATTGTAATTATTATTTTGGTAACACTTTAGTTTAGGTACACATTTCAACATTAACTAGTAGCTTATTACCTGCTTACTATTAACATACTGGCTGTTTATTATTTATAAAGCACATATTCTGCATGATCTTATTGACCTTATTCTTCAATGCGAAAGTGCGCTCGTTTTTGCGATTGTTTTAGAACTTCCGATTCAGTTGCCTATGGGAGAAATGACTAGGAATAATAAACGGCTGAAAACGGTCAAACTACTCGCTCTACAAACAAGTGTTTGCATGATTATACAGAAAAAATAGAATAGAATAATATAATAAGAAAACCTCAGTTTGCAACATCAAGCAGCAGAACGAGCTGTTTTTAACGTCTAAAAATGAGTGGAAGTGAATGAGACCGGAAGTCTCGAGCCAAAATGATTCAAATGGCTGCGCCCACTCGTACGTGGAGAATAAGGTGAATTCTACATTGCTAATACCTAAACCCAACTACTACCATAATAATAACTAATAATAAACAGCAAAGTAGGCGTTAATTAAGGTTAAAGTCAATAGTCGTAGTTAATGGTTTATTAATATCAAGAATTGTACCTTAAAATAAAGTGTGACCATTATTTTGAACCAATAATTGTACCTCAGGCTCAAAGGAAGACTTAATGACTTTTTTTTCACAATTTTAATCTAGGCAACTCAACAATTGAAATTAATGAACCAAGTTAATTGCTCATAATTGAACAAATCAATATTTCAAGGCCATTTGACAATTCATTCATTCATTTTCCTTCTGCTTCCATTTGACCATTGTTATACGGTAATAATCATAATGTTATTACTCATGAAACAGACAGCAGACAGCTTTACTTGCTTAGAAACAATGAAGTGATTCTCAGGGTGCCAAGAAAGCCTCCCAAATCATTCAAATAAAACACAAAGACACTTTCCTCGGACAGACTCCCGAACATTTCCTTCTTCCTGAGACCAAAGCTTCCTCTCACTTTCTATTGCCAGTATTTTTTTTCTATCCATCAAGTCTGATTAAAGACCAGTGCTTAAAGCAAAAAAGGAATCGATAATGTCAGAGTTAAAGGTGTGTGGTGAACAAGCAAATTCTGGGGTGTTTCTGTTTTATAAGGGGACCTGACCCTGACTGCACTGGTGGAGAAGGGTTTGCCGTATTTCATTTGGACCATGGTGGGCTAAAACAAACAAATGTACAACATCATCAGATAAGACTGTTGAGACAACTGCCAGACACCTCTTAAAGAGCTACAAGAAGATCCCAGTACCAAGCACTGGAACGGACAGCACTTCTGCCAAAATACATCACTCTGCCATAGAGACTTTTAACCACTTGCACTTTGTTCCTTGACCTTTAGTGGTATTCCTTTAGTTGTAGATTGATTGTGATCTTTTGGTTAATAAAGTTGTATTTATTACTTCTTTATTACTTTGCTGTGATGGTAAATATGCTACCTTGTTAACAATTTCCTGTGAAATCTACAGTAACTTACTGGCAGCAGTTCACCAGTGACTTACTGTAAATCAATTACAGCAAAAATACTGTATTTACAGTTACAGGACCACTTATTTTGCTCTATATGTATTTACAGTATTGTAATTTTCACAATGTAACTTTAAAATACAGAAACATACTGCATAACTGCCCTACATTAAAATTCAGTGCATATTACAGTTAAATACTGTTATTTACAAAAATTGTTAACAGTGTATGTCAGGGTTCTGCCACTCTGGTCTTGTAAATTCTTGTTTTGATGGCAGAGTCCAGACATTAGCTCTCCCTTGTCCTGTCCTGTAAGGCTCGGCTCGAGTTTTCTCGGGTCGAGCACTTGTTTTCTGTCATTGTGTGTGTCTCTGTGTGTGTGCTGTCGTGAGTGCACGCAGACCGTGCGCGCTCTCGCTTGGTGCGGACGAGCGTAGCCTGTGCGTGCTTGGGACGTGCACGCGCTCTTGTACTCGTGTTTGTGTTGTTCTGTCGGCATCGCGCTGTTTCATTCTCAGCGTCTCAGTCTGGTTGATTTTGGTTTCGGTTGGCGCTGAGATGAAACATGCGCTTTGCTTATGTGTGAGCGCACGGTAAGATGTTTTCATCTATCGTGTGCTCGTGTCTCGGGTTTAGTCTTCTGTTGGTGTTGTGTTTACATGCACAAGCACCGCGTGCTTGTGTTGTCATATGAACACGCAGTTAATGAGTTCTCTCATTGGCTGCGTGTTCTAGTTTCGTTTTATGTGAGCGCATGGCTTGTGTTGTCTCTTTGTGTCATGTGCTCTCCCGTCTATTGTCTAGTCCCACCCTCCTTGTTAACCCATTATTAGTTTATTAGGTTCACCTGTTTGTGTTAATTTACTTCTGCTTATAATCTCCTCATGTCTGCTGTCCTGTGCCAGTTCGTCATCCTCGTACATCGCCTTGTCCTCATGTGTTCCAGTCCTGTCTCTGCCAGCCAGCCCAGTCTAGTTTGTTTTGTTTGTTTATTTGTTTTGTCAGTGTTTTCCCCCTCTGGGTTGTTTATTTTGCCTTTTTATTTTATTTTATTATAAATAAATAATTTATTTCTGCAATTGAGTCCTCGCTCCTTTTCCCCAACCCCCGATCGTGACAGTGTAAGGTTAAACTCAAGGCACCAATCTACACTGTAAAAATGCTGGGTTCCACAAAATTCCTTCATGTTGTCCCAAGACAAATCAATTAAATTAAATTGAATCGTTTTTACAAATTTAAGTAAATCAAACATAAAACAATCAAGTTGTCCCTAAAAAAACCTTAAGAATTGTGTTGTTTCAACTCATTTTAAATAAGCAGCTTAAACAAGCAGAAAAAGTAGTTTTTTGGAGTGTACTCAAAACAAAAGAATTTTCCTTTCTTCAAATTTTCTTTGTTTATGATCATTTTCACTTTGACTTTAACCTTTAAGCTGTTTGTGAATTGTTAATTGTTTTGTTTTTCACAACAAATATGTTGCTGTTCACACCGAACGCATTTAGGGATGCAACGATTAACCGGTTTCACTATTAACCGCGCTTTAATTCGTCACGGTTAATTAATCGTAAAGGCTTCTCAGCACCGCGTTTCTGCACAGAACAAAACTGCAGCAACTAAACAAAGTTATGCAAACTGTGCGCTAGTTTGTACACCGAGACTAATAACCACGCACACTGGATTAACTATGACTGAGGCTATTAACTAAGGCAAGCTTGTGCACGTTCATTATTTTTATAGCAGATAACTCACATTCAAGCACATTCAAGGCAGCATGATAATGTAATTCATTGTAAGTATTATTGTCATCATCGACATCATACATATTTTATAATTATTGGACACTCATTTTGGAATTATTGCACAAATATCAATAGGTCATAACTAGGCCCACACGGAATCTGTGCGCGCAGAATTCCGCAGATTTTCCGCAGATTTCCGCAGATTTTTAGCCCATCATAAATTCTGTTTATTTACTTGAGTAAATGTGTGTACATCTGAATTTATTCAGTTTTTAAATGACACATATTTCACATATTAAGGTTTTAGTTATGAGATTCCCAAAATAATTCAGCAGAAATCCGCAGAAAACATCCGCAGATTCCGTCTGGCCCTAGTCATAACATAATTAGATAGTTGTTTCTGGTTTTTGTTAGTCCTGATTGATGTTTTCAAATACAATAAATCTGTTAATATACAATTTGCAGTGGTGCTCATTCATTTTTGGTGGGTGCTCCTACATTTTTTATGGTGCTCTTAAAATTTTTGAAGTTGGGAGCACCAGTGCTACCAAGTAAAAAAAAGTTATTTTCAAGCCTGCATTAAACAAAGGCAATTTTTTTTATTAATTGTTCTCTTGTTTATTTGCAGTGTAAACATTATGTATGTTCAAATGTCAAAAAAATTACTTTTAAGCACAAAGAGAGAAATGGACTATTGTTTGTATTTAATATTATTTTGTGCTGTATTATTACTGAGCAGCAAACAACACTTTAAAACAGGGGTGTCAAACTCAGATCCTGGTGGGCCGCAGCCCTGCACAGTTTAGTTCCAACCCTGCTTCAACACACTTACCTGCAGGTTTCAAACAATCCTGAAGGACTCAATTAGTTTGATCAGGTGTGATTAATTAGGGTTGGAACTAAACTGTGCAGAGCTCCGGCCCTCCAGGAACTGAGTTTGACACCTGTGCTTTAAAATATAAGTGATTTTCTAAACTAGTAGTGTTTTGAAATTAATAAATGCATAATAATCGTGATAACTGTGAAACCGTGATTATTTCTCAGACTATAATCGTACAACCAAAATCTATAATCGTTGCATCCCTAAATGCAATTTTACGTTCCAAAAACGCAAGGCGCACCTTACTGCCTTTTTTTGACAAAAGGGTTCGAGTCAGGTGAAGAATTGTTTCAGAAAGCAGGAAAGACAAAAACAAAAGCTAAAAAAATAAAATAAACAAGTAAATAACAGGGTAAAAATGTGGTAAAATCTGAAAACATGGTAAAAATCAGGCGAGGGCTTTTTCTGGATTGCATTTTAAAACACTGTGGTTTGGTTTAGGAAAGGAGGTCAGCGGGTCAATCTGTGCTTTTGAAAACACTATTAGTTGGGTTCAGGGAAGGGTGAGGGTGAGTCAGTTGATTGGTCAGTCAGTCAGTCATTCAGTCAGTAGACAGTCAGTCAACAGTGGCCTCAGGTGGATTTACGTGAGATCAGGCGAATGGCACTCACGAGAAAAATTTGAGAACTAAACAAGCATACACAGCGGCCTCTGGTGGATTCGCAAACACAAAACTGCCAAAAAAAACGTAGCTCCTGGGACATTTTTTGCTCTCTCCAGAAATGTATATAGAGGTATGTTATCAGAATGAGCCTGGGTTGACTGAATCAGCTGTGTATTGTGCGAGAGTGTTGCTGTTGATATTGTTATAATTGTAATATTTATTATTAATATTGTGATTTTCAAGATTTGAAAAGTCATACAGCTCTGAATAAATTAAAAACAGCGGCCACTAGTCTCTCCTCCATCTTTAAAAGTCTACGTAGTTGTCTTCATAACACAAAGACTGCTGACAACTCAACGGAAATTGGACTAATTGGATTCGCGAAAACAAAAACTGGCAAAAAACGTAGCTCCTGGGACATTTTTGGCGCTCTTCAGAAATGTATATAGAGGTACATTTTCAGAATGAGCCTGGGTTATTTAGTTTTGAAGTAAGAATGTATTTAGCAGCTTCCCTAATAAAACATCTGCAGTGTTGGGGAGTAACTAGTTACATGTAACAGCATTACATAATTTAATTACAAAAGAAATGTAACTGTAATTCGTTACAGTTACTGAGAAGAAATGTGTAATTAAATTACAGTTACTTATTACAGTTACTTATAAATTTTCTTTAAAAAGCTGGGATATGTTGAATAATATTAATCTGTTGCTTTGCCTGTTTTTGATATGCACGATGCCTTCTGCTAAGGCCATTTATTAAAGCGCTGCTATTCTGTTATAACTACATTTCTTAGTAGCGTGGCGGTAGCGTGGCTACTTTCTAAATCAAATAGCTTTTCAGTACTGAAGCTATTTTATTAGTCAAGAACCGCATTAGCGTCCACACAAGTTACATTTACCGATCGCAGATCAATAAGTGACGACACCGGCATTCACAAAGCTGTGAGGCCAGTGTCTAGCTGATGGAAGTAAAGCCATATGATGGCAAGAATGATGATTTCTTCTTCTACCTGTTTTTTGGTGGTCGACAACAAACTTTTTGGTGCGTTATTGCCACCTCTCGCTCTGGTTGGTGATGTCGCCAACCAAGGCTAACATGAGAAATTTGCTTGATGGAAAGATGACGGGGAGAAAGAAAAGAAAAGGGAGAGAAGGTCTAGTTTACTATATATAGTTTACTGTAGTAAAGGCTAAAGTATACTTTAGTAAATACTATTAGTTCATGATAGTTACTAACAATACTACATTATGTAGTGTAATTTTTTAATGAAGAGTTGTAAATATATATACAATAAATATTTCCCTTTACTATAAATTACTACAGTATTTCAAATGTGTAACATTGGATTCTTAGTTTTTGCTATTACTGTATATACTATAATTTGTTTCTGTTTGGTACAGCATATTAATTGCAGTAAATAATTGAACTGAACAATTATGCCTCATATGTTTCATTGACAGTTTTATTGATAACTAAGATATGATTGACTTGGATTTAATTTGGCTTCAATTTAAAAATGAAAATTGCAAAAATAGCTTAGATGTATTTTATTCATTGCAAATACCACAAAAAAAACCTGCACAACTAACTAAAGTTTTGATTTTTTTTTGTTTGTTATAAGGTCTGGTTTTGTGGTGGCTGTACTTTAAAATTCAATTAATATAATCTTAATTCAAGTGATGAAAGATTTTGAAATTCTAACAGTAAACAGAGAGCTACTCTAAGGTCACACATGCTTGGTATAAATGCATAAAAATGATTTAGTTGATAATGTCCATTAGAAACATAAAAGTAATCAAAAAGTAATCAAAAAGTAATCAGTTACTTTACTTTTATAAAATAACTGAAAAGGTACAGTACTTATTACATTTTAAATAGGGTAATTTGTAATCTGTAATCTATTACACTTCCAGAGTAACCTCCCCAACACTGAACATCTGACCCTCTCAAACTCACCTTAAAGGGATAGTTCCCCCAAAAATAATTTACTCATCCTTCACTGCTTTTAAACCTGTTTGAGTTTCTTACTTCTGATGTACACAAAACAAGATAATTAAAATAAAATATATAAGTTAAATTTTTCGAAAAACAGCCATAATATTTTTTGTTCATACAATGCTGTTCCAACATTCTTCAGAATATCTTGTTTTGTGTTCAACAGAAGAACAAAATTCATAAAAGTTTAAACCTCAGCCTAGAAAATGTTCATTTTTGGATGAACTATCCCTTTAAATGACATGTGACCAAAACCCCTCCAACCCATAAAGATGTTGTGAAAGCATCGCCTCACTTTCACACTAAAGTGTCTTTACTGAGACTCATTTGTCCACAATAAGCACAAGCAAACCACTTGTCATCTTGACTTCTTGACATTTTTTTTAAAAACCAAACAAAGAATGCTTTCCACGAGATGTCATTAACATTATTAGAGGGGGTCAAAGGCAAACAATGCAAGACTGAACTGCTTATTAGCGGCGGAAAATTCCTCCATGCTTGTGTTATTCATCCTTCTGTGTGAATGAACAGTGAGTAATTTAAGAGCTGGGTAACAGAGGTTAGAAAAAGGGCCCCTGCTCTGCTCCACTGGACCAAAAGACTGCTTCTATGTTGTGTGCCGGTGACTCCATTTAGTTAGCAAGTGTCACTTTCAATTTATGCATATGGAGAAACATGCTTCTGTGTATATATTTATGTGCACAGATAAGTGTCCCATTCAGCTTTCACTTGGCTGCTGAAATGGTTGAAGCTAAAACAGTGAGTTAGAGTTAATTATTAGCAACTGTTTAGACTATATTTTAATATCGAGTTTTTTTTAATGTGACAAAATGGAATTAATTGTGACCCTGGACCACAAATCTAGTCTATAGTTGCACTGGTATATTTATAGGAATTGTCAAAAATATACTGCATGAGTCAAAATTGTTCTTTTATGCCAAAATCATTAGAATAGTAAAGTTGCTGTATGTAAGTTTTAAAAATACCATAATATGTTTGCAAATATTTAAGAAACATGCTAAGTGAACATTCTTGTTTATCTGAAAAACAATGCTGAGGTCAGATATTCTGCTTTGAAAATGTAAGTTACGTGCCAGAATGTCTGTCTTTGTTTTGGTTCTTTTAACCCACCCACTGGCACTTTAGCCAATTATATTTCAGCATCCCAGGTTGCCTTGGTAGAAAACACATTGTATTTCATTCATTCAGTCAGAAAGGCTCTCAAGGCATGAGTCCGTGACTGAAATGCAACCGCCGGTGGACAGTAGCAGACTCCTGAAATTAGACGCAGATTCAGAGTTCCACATGAAGTTACTAATGTAAGTAATATTATAAATACTTCAAATGTAAACATTAGCTGAGCAGGTTACATTGTAACCCCGTGTCCTAACAACACGATGTGTGATGAGATTTGCAGTGAAGCAATTTGGCTGTTTGCACCAGACGCAACACGAAACACAGCCATTCAGAAGCTCAAAAAATGCACTCACCCATGAAACGGTAATGGTATTAAACCTCTTTAACATTATTAAATGTACATGCTGAATCACTGATAAGTGTTGGTTTGCATTATTTCACAGTTCTAAAGTTCAATTTCAAACGATTTATTGTATTTTCAAGATCTGAGGTGAACTATCTGCTGCTACTGCGTTCAGTGGTATGGCAATAAATGTCATGTAACCTGGCATTCAAACTCACATTATTAGCATTTAACACTGAATAAAGCACATAATCAATACCTGAGGTGATCAGTGAGACTGTTTCCATCCAAAAATGCGAATGAACTTTATGCGCAAAACTGGATTATCGCATAAAAGATGAGCGAATAAAGCAGCGTTTCCATCCAACGAGTCAAAGTGAACAAAATCGTCACTTCCTGAATATCTGGCACCAAATATCAACAGTAAAAACTGAATTTGCTGCAGTAGGAGAAGTTGCGTCAATCTTTTCTTCATCTAATAAATGACTTGCGCCTCAGAAGGCAATCCTGACATGCAGTGAACGCGCGGTGGCATTTGAAGGTGTCAGATGCGGAGCACAGACGCTCTTGATTCTGGAGATCATTAACAATATAATAACACTAATACTTAAATGGTAAGGCATTTTAGAATGACCAAAACAACATTTCAGATGGTTTACAATGTGGTTTGTCTATTTACACACATTTTTATCATCACATGATCTAATAACAAAATCACATGACCTTTTTTAATGCGCACACTTGAATTTGTGCGATAAAAGTGTTTCCATCGTAGTTATGTGCATCTTTTCTTATTGAATAAAAAGTTTATCCTACTCAGTTATGTGCATATGTTTTTTATGCGCATTTTTTAAATGTATGCGCATCATGGCGTTTCTATCAACCGTTTTTTTATGCACATAAGCAAAATGCGCTTAAAACAAGGTGGATGGAAACATAGCTATTGTCAGTTTTCTGTTGTTCTGCTGCAAGAAATGCAAGCCGTTTCCTATCAATTCGAGGTGTTGGTTAGAACAAAAATTCCTTTTAATATGGAAAATATTCCTTCTGTCGCGTGCCATTGCTTTTATTTGGAACACTACTTAAATCAGCCTTTAGGCTCAATAGTCAGACTCATTCCTGTTGATCCTCTATCTGGCAATCTGCATTTGAGTTTGTTTTGATCCAGGAATGCAATACCTAGTTCAACCACTGGGTGTCAAACTTACATACTGCACTGTTAGGTAAAGATCATGTTCAATATACATTTCGTACACTCAAATGCTGTTTGTTCAAACTACTTATTAAAAATGATCTAAAACAAGACACGCCCTGAGGTTTTTTTTGCAACAACTTAATTTGTTTTGTGTTCAATCCACTTAAATTTGTAAAAACAGATGAGTCAACTTAATTCCTTCATGTTGTTTTAACACAAATCCATTGTGTGGAACCCAGCATTTTTTTACAGTGTACAGTAAAAATATCACAATTTAATTATTGATGAGTAACCTGCACTGCTAAAAAAAACTTTGAAAGCAATTTTTCAATATCTAGATGTTTTTGAACCCTCACATTCCAGATATTCAAATGGTTATTTATTTATTTTGCTTTCAGATGGTATATAAATCTGAATGTCAATGTATGGCAATCTTTTCAATAGGGATTTTTACGTATTTTTTAGCAAACCTTTAAAATTAATGAAGACTTTTATCAACCAAACAGTTCCATGAATTCCATAATTGCGTTGTCTATAATAATTAAAATTAGGGTTGTAACAGATCACAACCCACAGTTTGGAACGCACATGACCCGCTGATTAATAATTTTTTTTGAACTTGTAGGTTAATTCAACATTTATAACAATTGCAGAGAAATCGACTCCCACGACATTCAAATCACGTGTATGAAAGCATTTTGGCTTCCCTGTAAAATATAATGATGAGGAAAAAGTTGTGGTGTGACCTAAATGCTTTCTTAGGTTATTAATTAAGGATGTTTCCTGTCACTGTTTGTTTAGCCTGCATTAATGCATTCAGTGTAAAGCTGCACAATATAACATTAAAAGATCGTGATCTCAATTTAAACCTGCACAACATGAATGATAAATGATTTGCATATGTTTATTAATCCTACGAAGTGCTGCATTGAAATCTGCGTTTGATCGAGAGATTCAGTTTTTACAGTTTTTCAGTTTTTTTTACAAACAATTAAATAACACAGAAGTACTGGGAGAACAATTTATAGTTCAGATATAAACACTGATGTTCATGGTAAAGATTAAAATCACTGTTTAATGGAACTTGACGCTGGTGAATGTTGTAGCAATTACATTGTTTCACCAATAGGTGGCGACAAACAACCATTAAAATTATGTCACTGAATAGGTTTTCAAAAATTATCCACTTATAATGAAACATGAAGTTTTATGTGTGAATTGTTTAATCATTAATTGAAGATAAATATGATATGTTGTACAAGGTGTTATATTTCTATATTAGGCATTATCAGCAAGATCATTTCGTACTGAATATTTTCCTTTTTTTCAGCTGCTTCTTTCTTTATTTTTATAAAAATTACAGGTTCTAAGTTCTGTTTGTTAAAACCAATGGTTAATATTTTTGTATAAATGGAAAGCAATTGACATTTGTCTCCTCCCTTTTTTGCTGAACAAAAAAATGGTCCGATCCGTGACTCGAAAACCATAGTATGATCTGAACCGCGAGATTTGTGATCCACTAATTAAAATGGTGCAAAAAAACCTGAAACAATAATATTCTTTACATCTTGAGTCTGATAGACTGTACGGTTTGTTCATAGTCTCAATCATGTTTTTACACTCATTTACAAAATAAGAAACACAGATTTTCAAAGTATATATTACTATTATAACTATAATATAACTATAATATACTATATTATATTATATATTACTAAGGTAACATAATTTTTAGACAGCCGATTTGACAACCCAAGCTCATTCTGAAAATGCACCTCAATATACATTTCTGGAGAGCGGCAAATACATCCCAGGTGCTACGTTTTTTTTGCAGTTTTTGTTTTTGCAAATCCACCAGAGGCCGCTGTCGACTGACTGTTTGACTGACTAAATGACTGACTAACTGACTGACTGATCGACTGACCCACCCTCCTCCTTCCGTAAACCCAACCAACAGTGTTTTCAAAAGCACCAATTGACCCACTCACCCACTTCCGTAAACCCAACCTAAAGCCCTCGCCTGATTTTTACCACGTTTTCAGATTTTACCACATTCTCACCCTGTTATTTACTTGTTTCTTTTCATTTTTAGCTTCTGTTTTTGTCTTACCCTCTTTCTGGAACCGTTCTGCGTCAGACTCAAACCCTGTAATTGTGGTCAACCCCTCTCTGCATCTCAAGTTCGCAGACATACATGGTGAGCTAACTGGACAAACTGGTAACAGTGGGAAAGCCGTCCATACGGAGGTAAGCAGTCAGCTGGTAAGTGTTAAAACGAATGGCGTCATACCTCCCTGTAGCGTTCATTTTAAAGACGAAATGCAGCCATGCAGCCATACTTCTGGTTACATAATTCGCAATCTCCAGAAATGTATATAGAGCTACGTTTTCAGAATGAGCCTATGTTGCGAATTTAATAATAGAAAGATTATTTTGTAATTTCTTTCCAAAAATGTATTTTGTTTCATTTCATTTAGCTTTACTTTTGTCCAATTTAATACATCATTCCTTCAAAGAATTGAGCTTTCTGACAAGTTAAATGCACACTTTGTTTTACTTCTAGGTGACAGTGAGTAAAATTAACACAGCAAGCAAAATTGAACTTAGGTACAATTTTCCACTTCTAATTTAGCACCTTCCTGACCCACGAGACTTCCTTTTCCCGTTTCTCAAAAGGTGCTATTCTCTTTCTTTAAGTCAACAATTTCCTTAAAACACAATGTTGTTCAGAAAAGCTCCTAATTTGAAATCCAAGTAGAAATCCCATTTTAAATACACTACATTTAATCCAAGCCTGATTAAAAAGTTTCCAAACAAGGTGACTAAGGTATGGAATGTGAGCCGTTAATGAGGCTTCACAGAACAGCACGCTATCTGAACACACAAGGGCTGAAGGGCTGGGCTTTTGACTTCCTTCCCAAAATCACTGAGAACTGTTTTCCTTTCCTTCTGAGTCTCAGTGTTCAGGCATACACTAACAGGAAGCAGAGCTCAATTGATAGGGCTATTCAAACAAAATCAGTGTGATAATTTGCACGCATTCTTTGGATCAACACACACAATGATGCATGCAAAAAAAAAACACAAGTAGAAATGCTCTATTACAATAGAGATCAAAATAAGTAAATCATTTCTAAATATTATTGTATTTTTCTCTACATAACCAAGGTCCTTTAACTAAAATCCAACCGAAACGATCATTAAAATTACTTTATAAAGGGTTCATAATAACGTTATAAAAGATTCAGATGCTGCTATACTGAAAACACCACCAAACCATGACACTTCTCCAGCTGTACTGACTTCTGCACACACCTCGGGTTCAGCTTTTTCACAATCTAAAGATTAACATGCTGTTTCCCACCAGATTCAAGTAGATTAAACTTGCTTTCATCACTAAAGTGAACTTTGGAGCAGTTCTCTGTCCACACAACACGCTCCTCAAAGGTTTGTCTGGGTTTTTGATTACTTCTGCTGATGAAGGTTTGGTTTCTGCAAGGCTTTCAGTCCAAATTCTCTCATCTTCGGGACACTGTTTGATAAAACAGATCTTTACTCTGTTCAGATCTAAACTTGTGATCAAGTCTGCTCATTTCGACTGATCATTGAGATTCTGTATATTATCCATTCTTCATTTGACTATTGTGGATGGCTTAAATGATTTAAAGACATTGTACAGGGCAGATGTGTTTCTCATTCCATTGTGCTACTAGTCCATTGTTTTACTATGTAAACACACCCTTGATGGACATGTGTGACTGTTAAAGGTCCCGTGAAGTGCTTTGAAATGTGCATTTTTATTCAATGTTTGCCATAGTCTCAACGGAAACATGAAGAGAGTGTAGAACATAGTGTAGCTCCTCCCCTTTTACTCCCCTCAGCATAGGCTCATTCTGAAAACGTCGACATATATACATTTTTGGAGATTGCGAATTATATTGCCAGAGGAACGTATAGATGCATTTCGTCTTTAAAACGAATGCTACGGAGCGGTATGATGCCGTTCCTTGGAGCAGAGTTGACCGCGACAGAAGAACGGTTTCAAAAAGCAGGTAAGACAAAAACAAAACCCAAAGAATAAAATAAACAAGTAAATAACAGAGTGAAAATGTGGTAAAACTTGAAATTGTGGTAAAAATCAGGCGGCTGCGGTGCGGGTCAATTGGATCTTTTGAAAACACTAACTGTTGGGTTTAGGGAGGGAGAAGGGTGGGTCAGTCGATCAGTAAGTCAGTCGATCAGTAAGTCAGTCGACAGCGGCCTCTGGTGGATTTACGCAAGAACAACAGGCGTGAATGGCACTCGCGAGAAAAATTTGAGATCTGAAAAAGCGTGCACAGCGACCTCTGGTGGATTCGTGAGAACAAAAACTGCCCAAAAAAAAACCTCCTGGGATATATTTGGCGCTCTCCAGAAATGTATATGAGGTACGTTTTCAGAATGAGCTTGTCAGATACTACAGAGCATTTTATTGGTCAAAATTTGAAGAAAAACTGAAGTATGAGGTGATGTGAATAAAACCATTGATCCATTTAGGCGGAAGTGACTAACTGCAAGCTTTACATGTTTATATTGGTTTTATATCTTCTAAATGCAAATTTTGTCACTGTTTTGGTGCACACTGGCTTATAGATAGCCTAAAAACTAACAATACTGATACTAACATCTAAAAACGGAATTTCACAGGACCTTTAAGGCACAATTTTTACTTGCGCTTTTCGCTGATGTGTAACACCATGTGACTAAACAAATGGTGCCAAAAAAAATTATTTTATTTTTTCATGCCTGAATCTGTTGAAGTTACAGTAAACATGATTTAGCACCGCTCAAACACAAAACGTTCAAGCCGAGCACACTTTCTTAATGAAGAAGTAGATGAACTGAGGGAAGATGAATGTAGATCTTAATTTTTTATTGGTGACAAAAAAAACAAAGAGCTGAATGAAAAGCACAACAACGACCACAAAAATGTCAGAAGCCTCAAAAAAGGAGACAGTGGGGATAGAGATAGTGGTGCACACAAATTTCCGTAAAATTTTAAATTTCACCCACAACACAACAACAATGTAAGTTTCTTAAAATCTTCCAATTTGGAGCAGTTTTCAAAAGGTTTTTCAAAAAGCGTAAATTTGATCAGTGAATAATAAATATTTGTGAGATTAAACGATTTATGAATAAAGTGTGTGAAATATAATGTTCCCAGTGCTACTATGCTCAACAAGGAAGCCTAAATGACATACTGTAATAAGCAACATTAAGGCTAGTAACATTAATGGGATTACTAGAACATAAAACACGTTTTTTTGTGCAGCTGAAAACACCAGCACTCTTACAAAAAAAAAAAAAAGGGGGGGGTGGGGTGGGGTGTTTGTGCATTGGTGGTAAAGCTGAGGACCGGGGGGGGGGGCAGAATTCCGGGAGTTTTCCAGGAAACAGAACAAAACGGGAGATGGCCAAGCATACTGCCCAAGAGGCATTTTAAAGATGGCCACTGAGTGAAAGGATCTGCCTTAAAGGGGCCTTTGGTTTAGCCAAAGACTATAGCATACACAAGACACGTCACTCATATACTGTAGTTTTGAATTGGGAAAAGTGCAACGATCAATATGGCTAATGAAGCCCCACTTACTAGTACAGGAGCCAATCATCGATCATCTCCGGGGAGGGGCTCGAACCAGATGTGTGGTTTTACAACAGTTTGTGTGGTCAACAAATGCACTGAAATCTCAGTGAATACTTGCTTCACAGACATAAGAAATATATCCACATAAAGCTTGAAATCTGTGCTTTTAAATAAACCAACTACACTTGAAAACAAAAGTTTTATGTCTTTGTAATCTCTATGAAACAAACATGAGGTACAGTCCGTCCTGTTAAATGCACATCACATGACAGCAACCACTCAAACTCAAACGCCAACAAACTTGTAAAAAAAGTCGCTGTCATTTCTGGAGGAGATTCGCCATTCAGAATAAGTTGTGAATTACTTCAGAAGACAAGCACGATCTGACAAAGCATTATCCAAAGGATGATGATGTGCAGAACAGCCATAAATGAGGTTGGTGTCATGATCTTGTTCCCTTTGAGTGTGCATGTGTACTAGCTCAGGCAACCTGACAAAAATGCTGATTTTGTTGGATTCAAATGTTCAGAAACAAATCTTTTGTTGTTGTATCATTTCATTGGTGATTCCAAATATGTAATGTAATCACAAGCTTGGCAAACATGATTTCCTATTCAGACAGAATGCCCGAGCATACTGCCCGAGAGGCATTTCAAAGGTGGCCGCAGAGTAAAATGACTTGCCTTAAAGGGACTTTGGTTTAACTCATTCTCCAACTGTCTGCACATTTTTTAAAAATATTAAGCAGTGAAACAGATGCTCAGCACCTCGTCATTCTAAAAAATGCTGAAATGCTGAAAAAATATGCTTACTAAGTAATTAAGTAAGGGAGAAAGACAAAGGTTTCAGTCACAGCCAGAAAAGTAAAAAACACATGGTTTATGATATTAGTTTTAATAAATAAATACACTTTTCTCCTGCCTGCTTGAATTGATTGGATTTTCCAAAATGTGAAATATTATGGCTTTTACCTCAATCCCTTTTTTGACACAATCTACATTGTAAAAATCACTATAGAAGTAAAGATCAATTGAATTGAATTAAATTGAACTAAAATCTAGGAAATATCTTTTTTTTGTTGCTGTTTCAAAGACATACTAAACAGTAACACCACAAAGCATGAATTTTGTGAACCGATACACTCCTACACTGTAAAACCCAAAAAGTTAGGGTAACTCAAATCGTTTAAGGAAACTGATTGCAACAAACCATTTAAGTTCAAAACCTAATCCTAATGAGTACTGTGAACTTAATCCATTTGAGTAAACGAAGCAATTTGAGCACAGTGAAACCCAATAAATTAAGAGAACTCAAACTAACTGAGTACTGTACCCAATAAGTTAAGGCAACTCAAACCGATTGCTAGAAACCATTTGAGTTATAAAAAAAAAATTTAATCTATATGAGTACTGTGAACTTACTCCATTTAATTTGAAGTAATGAGGTATTTAATTAACTCATTACCTTCAAAACCGTTTTCAAATGAGTAGAATTAACTTTGTCATTTCATTTCATTTGATAAAGTTGACTGTTGGGTTTACAGTGTAACTATATGTAATTCATGGGATAAAAAAAAATGTCTTTTTTAGTCCTGTTAGGATCACGTCTAACAGGACCATGCAGTGACCTTGAAATTTGGAAAATGAAAAGCGTTCTTCTCTAATTTTGTCCTCTAAAACATGCACTGCAAAGAGGTGCCAAAATCCAAAGATGAGATGTTGTTCCTCAAGGCTTTCAGGGGGTTGAAATGTTGCCAACAAAGACACAGGACACTCCAAATGTCACAAAGGGAAGGACACACAAACAAGACTGAATTAGAGAGCAGTTCGGTCAACACAAAAAACAATAGGCCTATAGTTTACTTTCTCAGCACACTCCCCTTTTCTACTTCTTCACCCTGCCCACAAAACGGCACACTAAAACACTAATCAGGATTGATAACCAATACCACCCACCTTCAGTGTTTTGTCCTTAGGTTTGTTTGGGTGTCAAATTCCTTCGATTTAATAACATCTCTAACATTAGCTATAGTATAAAGTCAACATGAAACATTAGCACAGGTGAGAAAGGTTCAGTGGCATTGTAGTGTCACGTTACATAAACAATCAATTGCTTAAGTTATGTTTGATATAGATGATGAAGCTTCAAAAACAAAACACTCCAATGAAATGGAGATATTATGCAGTATTTAGTTTATTTAACAGAACTGGAGATCAATGATCTAATGATTGTTTACCATCTATTTGTTTAGAAAATGCATTCATTCATTCATTTTCCTTCGGCTTAATTCCTTTTTTAATCAGGGGTCACCACAGCGGAATGAACCGTCAACTATCCCAGCATATGTTTTACACAGCGGATGCTTTTCCAGCCGCAACCCATTACTGAGAAACACCCATACATTCTCACATTCAAACACTCATATATTACAGGTCGATTTAGTTCATACAATTCACCTATAGCGCATATCTTTGGACTGTAGCACCCGGAGGAAACCCACACAGAAATGCCAACTGGCCCAGACAGGACTCGAACCAGCGACCTTCTTGCTGTGAGGCAACAATGCTAATCACTGAGCCACCGTGCTGCCCTGTGTAAAACATACTTCAATAATCTTTTCATTAATGCTTATTATAACTCTGAAAAATCATTTAAGGGACTTCTTCAGTGTTAAGCATGTTTTTATATTCTGAATTAATATTAATGTTGGTATTTTTTAAAGTATAAAGTAACAAAAAAATACATTGTTACCATAGGGAGGAAAAATGTTTTATTACTTTAATCATACCTGCCAACATTTGTCCCTGAAAATCCGGGAGACTGGGGGGTTAAGTTCGGGGGTGAGGAGTCTGAATAACACTGTTGAGATCCAGGTACTGTGTACTGTGGTGTCATGAACTGTACTATGAAGCTTGTTTCAGACTGTACCAAAAAAAAAAAAAAAAGGAGGGGTGGAAGGGGGGGGGGGACAATCATTTGGTTCAACAGGTAAAAAATCATAAACATGAATCATACAGGAAATTTTATCATTTATAGTATATCCTCATAAATGAGTGTGTAGGTCGATGGGTAAAAAAATAAGAATGTTGTATTAAAATTACTTAATTAAAATGCTAATTTATTCGTCCTCATGTCATTACAAAATTGAAAGACTTTTGTTCATCTTGAAATATCAAATCAAACTGTAAAAACTGCAGTTTAAAAAGTCCATGTAATCAGTTCATGAGTGGCTCCCAGCCGTGAGTGTGTGTGTAATCAACAGAATTCGGAACAGGTGCGTGTGAGAGGTGCATGACTGGATCTGTAGTCCATATGATGCCGGATTTGTAGTCCTTTAGCAATCTGTGTGTTTACCAACGATCTACCAGGTGATTGTGACAATTGGCTCTAACGCATCAAGCAAGCATTCTTGAGTTTCTGTGAAATCTGATCAGAGAAAATACAGGACTCATAATTCCTTGAAAGTCTTGAAAGGTTTACCCACCAAATCTTGTTCCTTTCAAAATGTCAACACAGTTCAACAGGAAATCCGTAAAAGGCTGCTGAATAATCATTACAAGCTGTTAACGACTTTTATAAATTACACGGAATTTAACTGTTATATGAACTGTATTTTACTGTAGGGCATTTATGCAATAGCTTACTGTATTTTAAAGTTACTTTGTAAAACTATTTTACAGTAAACATATATATACAATACTGTAAATGCATATACAGCAAGATAAATGGTGCTGTAACTGTACAAACAGTATTTTTTGCTGTAACTGATTTACAGTAAGTTACTGTAGATTCTGCAGGAAATTGTTAACAGTGTACAATACAAACTGCCCCGTCATGCAAAACCATACACTGGTGCTCTCATGGGGTATCATGTGTTTATATTTAAATTACAATAGGAATATAACATAGCAAAAAGCAGATTCTTGTAGCTGCGGGACCATAAGGATCCCACAGTCTCCATGTCCCAGTGATTACAGTCTCATAGATCAGCAGCTAAAGAGAGCACATCGACATCACAGCACATGCGCTGTGCTTCTGCCCGGTAGCCCTCGTTAAAAACTTCCACAGCGACTAACAATTACAAAGACAGCATGGAAGATCATTGCACATAAAATGCTCTCTTTGTTCCAGTGCCCAGACAGAGAAGGCGCTCTCTCAGTGCAGGGAGAACAGATGGATTTGGTTCTGCAAGGAAACTAGAGGACGTTCAGGACCGGTCACATAAAGGAAGGAAGGGAAGGCATCGGAGATCTTCAGAATATGGTCAATGTTGTAGTGGAAAGTGAACTGATTTGATGTCGCTGCACTTTGCACATGCACTTTGACTTGTAAAACGTACATTACACTTTCGTTAATTGGTGAAGTTTTGTTCCTCTCCACTGTTGCCAGCTTGGTTTTGGTTTTGTGCATCGATGGATTTGATCTTCAGTGTTTGGACTTTCAGAAGTGAAAATTAAACCACACTTTAATGAACTAGACTGAACGTCAACTCTGAAAACTGGACTGACACAGTTTGACTGACACTAGAACTTCTGTTAAGCTGCTTTGACACAATCTACATTGTAAAAGCGCTATAGAAATTAACATGAATTGAATTGAATTAAATTAAAAACTTAATACCAGGTAAATGGCAAACCCAAGTCTTCTATTCTGATTGACTGTCTTCATGTTTATTAAACTGATATATAAGAATAAAATTAAATAAATTAAATTGAATCAGTAAAAAATAAAAACATGCCACATACTGAAGAAACTGTACATGAATTGAGGTTGTAATACGTATTTTAATCATTAATAGACCCACACGGAATCTGCGGACGTTTTTTGCAATTTCTGCGGATAATTTTGGTAAAAATCTGCGGATTTCTGTGGAATTATTTCGGGAGTCTTATAACTAAAACCTTAATATGTGAAATATGTGTAATTTAAAAACTGAATAAATTCAGATTTACACACATTTACTCAAGTAAATAAAAAGAATTAATGATAAGCTAAAAATCTGCGGAATTTGCGGAATCCGAATTCTGCGGAAAATCTGCGGAATTCTGCGCGCGCAGATTCCGTGTGGGCCTAATCATTAACACTAAAACTACCAGAATTCTATAACTATACTATATGGTCATTCTGACAGTTCTCATTTAAGACGTCATATTGTCACGTGAAATTTACATTCAAAGCTTCTTTTCAGATATTTAAATTAATCTTTGAATGTCTGTCGTTATATTTAAATAAGTCATCACCCTAAAAATACAATCTTTTTGGTAAATACAGCCTATAAATGTATAGTTAGGTTACCAGTGAATGTCCGCACCTTACTTTAATTTTCACTTTCACAAACAGAGAAGGAGCACTGAATATGGTGTTTTGAAAGACATATATGAAGTAAAGTTATGTTTTTGCCAACAGAAAGTTATGTTTTTGTTAGCAGGAATTTGCTAGGCAACAGAGGCATGCATATTTAAAAGTAGCAGACTATCCGTTGTTAAGTGTGAAGTCACTTGAATCGGCTTTCGTGTCCAAGAGCTCTATCTAACTGTATGGGTCAAACTGTCATGATGACTCATCAAATGGTAATAATAAATGTTTCTAAAGTGATGTAATATTTTGAAAATCACGATCGCAATATACAGTTGAAGTCAGAATTATTAGCCACCCTGAATTATTAGCCCCCCTGTTTATTTTTTTCTCCATTTTGTGTTTAACAGAGAGCAGATTTTTTTAACATATTTCTAAACATAATAGTTTTAATAACTCATCTCTAATTACTGTTTTATTTTATCTCTGCCATGATGACAGTAAATAATATTTTACTAGATATTTTTCAAGACACTTCTATACACCTTAAAGTGACATTTAAAGGCTTAACTAGGTTAATTAGGTTAACCAGGCAGGTTAGGGTAATTAGGCAAGTTATTGTATAACGATGGTTTGTTCTGTAGACTATTGAAAAAAATTGCTTAAAGGGGCTAATAATTTTGTCCATAAATTGTGATAAAAAAATTAAAAACTGCTTTCATTCTAGTCGAAATAAAACAAATAAGACTTAAAAAATATTATCAGTCTTCAACTGTATATATCCATGCCTAATATCTGACCACCAAAAAGTGATTAATTTTTTATAAATTGTTAAAATTTTGGTATTTGTGATGCAGCAAATCCAGAGACTGATCTATACACCATGATTTTATATAAAATTCACTTTAATGTGTGATATGGCCATAAACAAATATTTTCTCAATTCAAATGAGTAGAGGCTTGGACCCAGAAACAGTGTTTCATACGTCACCAATACGTCATGACTTAACAAGCGGATAGGTGCGTCCCAAATTGCATATTTATGCACTATTCTATGCCACTTTGTAGCATTAATAGTGTAAGTAGTGCATTCACACTGAAATATTCTTTAAATACCCGAATAATGCATTTATTTAACCATTAAAAAGAAGTGTGGAGTGTTGGACACTTCACGCACTCAATGGCCACAGTTTTGCTTAAGTAGCAGAAGGGGCGGAGCCTATAAGGCACTGACGTTTGATTACTTCATTTATTTTGGATTGTAAAAGCAAAATTCTCCTACTTGAGTGATTATGCTGCCTTCTAATGGTGAATGAGGTTATACTCATGGCAGGTATTATTTGGTAGTTTGGTCATTTATTTCACTAATTTGGCAACCGTCAAACGTCATCTGGGAAAAGATTTAAATTTCCGGTTAGTAAATAAAAACGTTAGTGTTCCATTTGGGATGACACTACATTCATATATGCTGTTGAGTGTGTAAGTGCATAAGTACATAGTGCATAAGTGCATAGTGTGCCATTTGGAACGCAGCTATTGAAATGCATAGTAGTTCTAGGTAGATATACTGATAGCTCTTTTGTAATTTTAATAAAATAACTATGTCAGAAAGAAATATACACATATTTAGGAAAAATTCAGGGTATTATAAAATAAATAAATGTAAAATTTCATGTAATGGAAGTTGCTGAGACTTTTATTTAGTGTTGATATTGACCTTATTCTTCAAGTGCGCTCAATTTGCGATTGTTTTAAAACTTCCAATTCAGCTGCCTATGGGAGAAATGACTAGGAATAATAAACCGCAGAAAACGGTCAAACTACTTGCCCTACAAACAAGTGATTGCATGACTATACAGACAAAGCAGAATCATATAATAAGAAAATGTCAATTTGCAACATCAAGCAACATAACAAGCTGTTTTTAACGTCTAAAAATTAATGGAAGTGAATGAGACCAGAAGTCTCGAGCCAAAAAGATTCAAATGGCTGCACCCGCTCATACCCGAAGAATAAGGTGAATACTTCCAACTGAAACAGAATATTGAGAAGGGGGCGGGGCTGTCTTTTTGCACAGCATTCGCTCATAGCAAACTAATGGTATAAGGGGCATGGTTAAAATATTATTGCTGAAGCTTCAAAGTAATGTCAACAGAGAAGAACTTTGATTAAAGATTACTTAATTTCTTTTTTTGCAGTGGATTAACTTGAAAGGATTATTTGTTCACCTAAAGAATCACAATGTGTTCTAGCAAAATAAACATTGCACATTTTGATTTCACACAGACTCAAAAAAATAACAACTTAATTCTAAAAATATATTTTAAATTTCACCAAAAATTATATACAATGCATCCGTAAAGTATTCATAGTGCTTCACTTTTTCGACATTTTTTTTTATGTCACAGCCTTATTCCAAAATGAATTCAATTGATTTATTTCCTCAAAATTCTACACACAATACCCCATAATGACAATGTGGGAAAAAAATGTAATTGTTGCAAATTTATTAAAAATAAAAAACCTGAAAAATCATATCTACATAAGTATTTACAGCCTTTGCCGTGACGCTCTAAATTGAGCTCAGGTACATTCTGTTTCCACTGATCATTCTTGAGATGTTTCAGCAGCTTAATTGGAGTTCACCTGTGGTAAATTCAGTTGATTGGACATGATTTGAAAAGGCATACACCTGTCTATATAAGGTCCCAGGGTTGACAGTGCATGTCAAAGCACAAACCAAGCATGAAGACAAAGGAATTGTCTGTAGACCTCTGAGACAGCATTGTCTAAAGCAGGGATGGGCAAACTCGGTCCTGAAGGGCCGGTGTCCTGCACAGTTTAGCTCCAACTCTAATCAAACACACCTGCTTCTAGATTTCTAGTGATCTTGAAGACACTGATTAGCATGTTCAGGTGTGTTTGATTAGAGTTGGAGCTAAACTATGCAGGACACCGGCCCTCCAGGACAGAGTTTGCCCACCCCTGGTCTAAAGGCACAAGGCTAGGGAAGGTTACAGAAACATTTCTGCTGCTCTGAAAGTTCCAATGAGCACAGTGGCCTCCATCATCCGTAAGTGGAAGATGTTTGGAACCACCAGGACTCTTCCTAGAGCTGGCCGGCCATCTAAGCTGAGTGAACGGGGAAGAAGGGCCTTAGTCAGGGAGGTGATCAATGACCCGATGGTCATTCTGTCAGAGCTCCAGCATTCTTCTGTGAAGAGAGGAGAACCTTACAGAAGGACAACCATCTGTGCAGCAATCCACCAATCAGGCCTGTATGGTAAAGTGACTCCCCGCCTGGAATTTGCCAAAAGGCATCTGAAGGACTCTCAGACCATAAGAAACAAAATTCTCTGCTCTGATAGGACTAAAACTGAACTCTTTGGAGTGAATGACAGGCGTTACGTTTGGAGAAAACCAGGCACCGCTCATTACCAGGCTAATACCATCCCTACAGTAAAGCATGGTGGTGGCAACATCATGCTGTGGGGATATTTTTCAGCAGCAGAAACTGGAAGACTAGTCAGGATAGAGGGAAAGATGAATGTAGCAATGGACAGAGACATCCTGAATGAAAACCTGCTTCAGAGTGCTCTTGACCTCAGACTGGGGCGGCGGTTTATCTTCCAACAGGACAATGACTGAAAGCCAAGCTTGTGGCATCATATTCAAAAAGACTTGAGGCTGTAACTGCATTTTAAAGCCCCAATTCATCAGCGAAAAACACGTATGTCAGCTTATAGATAAACCAGCTGATCAACGTGTCTTTAAAACGCTGTGGTTACACTCAGTAAACAGCGGTGAGTTCAGTGAACTGTTGACCTTCATGGCCAATCACAGTCATTTCTATTGAATACGTGAACACAATGGCAAATCAGCAGTGTTAAAGAACGTGCTTAACAGTGCTCAAATGTTAATGACAAATGGACGTTTGTAAAATTTAATTATCAATTGGTACCGAATTCCAGTATTGTGACATAGTGCCAACATTAAGTGCTAACATTAAGCCAACTCCAACCATGTGGTTAAAAATGTACTGAAACTATCTGAAAAAAATGACCAAACAGTAGGGTTTATACATGTTGAACAATTTTTAGAGTGTAGATCTGGAAAATAAGTATGAGGTCAAAGACCAAAATAATAACAGCAAATGCTATAATTTCAGCTGGTTGACCAACGGATGTGAGCTAGTCAAGAAACCAGACACAAAGACCAGCATCCAAACACAACATACGCTGGTGATCAGCCATCTTGGATCCTTCAACAAAGCAAATACCCTCATAACAAGGAACAGCACTTTTCCCAGGGCTGAAGGTTACTGCATTACATTGTTTAATGGAGAGCAGCCCAGTTACAGAGCCTCTGATTATCACATCCTCCAGGACTGAAGTAAAGCGCTTCTCTGAGCTCCTCCATGCTGCCTCAGCTCACGGTAAAGCCTAATAGTCATTTCCTGATGAAGCTCCTTCAAAAGAATCTTTTAATGTGATTGTCAGATTTCAGCCTGCAGTCGTAGCGCAGGCTAAGTGAGATTAAAATGAAGCGCCGGATGATGCGCCGCACATGATAAATAAATTGGCCTGTGAAAGTAAAGCCGGCTTTCTGGATCACTATTGACAAACATTGGTCATTTCTATTCTCTATGCGAAGCAGATAAACTTGAAGTGGCCCTAATATGCTTTTCCGGATATCACCTATTCGGTAGTGTGCATTATGTAAAGCGGTGGCCAAAATGATTAGAATACTTCGCATATTTCAGAGGTTTCAGTTGTTTTTGTGGAACTGGCCTTCACTATATCTATAAAGCAAATATTTTCAATAATATTAATATGCTGTGTGAATAGGGATGTTCCAATACCCTTTTCCTCTTCTTGATATCGATTCTGACATCTGAGCTCAGGGTATCAGCCGATACCGAGTACTGAACCGATCTGTAGAACCAGTTGTGTATACTACTAGCCCTGTATAATTTGACAGAATTAATTTACAAAATGGCACTGTCGCCTCACAGCAAGAAGGTCGCTGGTTTAAGCCTCGGCTGTGGCATTTCTGTGTGGAGTTTGCATGTTCTCCCCATGTTTGCGTGGGTTTCCTC
This sequence comes from Danio kyathit, assembly GCA_903798195.1. Lineage (NCBI taxonomy): Eukaryota > Metazoa > Chordata > Actinopteri > Cypriniformes > Danionidae > Danio > Danio kyathit. The sequence goes on along the minus strand of LR812533.1, from coordinate 18,872,206 downwards.
CGGGTGCCCCCACACGTCCAAAGACATGTGGTATAAGTGAACTGGGTAAGCTAAATTGTCTGTAGTGTATGTGTGTGAATGAGTGTGTATGGATGTTTCCCTGTGATGGGTTGCAGCTGGAAGAATATGAAACATATGCTGGATAAGTTGGCGGTTCATTCCACTGTGGTGACCCCAGATTAATAAAGGGACTAAGCCGAAAAGAATGAATGAATAAAACATGAACAAATACATACAGTGAACTAGAGGCATGTAAAACATCTCTAACACCCCTGGAATCATTATACGAGAAATCAATAAAAGTCCATGATAAAAAACCTTGACTGTACCATTACTTTAATATCTTAAAAAACATAGCCTTTTGAGTTTAGATAATATGATTAAATATTCCAACATTTGTTTTGTTTTTAAAATTATTCATAATATTGCTGCTCCTATACGTTAAGAAAATGTTTAACTCCTACATCAGAGAAAACATCTGGAACGACACGCTCCATAGTAAGAGAGAGTGTATTAATGTATGTCCCTAGACGTAAAATGTCTTTTTTTATAGAGCCACGAGTCTATGGAATACTCTTGCAACAGAATTAATCACATGCACAAACTACAAGATGTTTTCACAACTGACCAGGGGGTGGTTTTTGTCAAATCAAATTTGTACACACTGAGTGTTGTATTTTAATTTTGTGTTTAGTCTTTATGTAATTGAGTCTGTATGTTTTAAATTATTAATATTCTTTCTTTTCCTTGACTGTTTTAAGATTTACCTGTCCAGAGACTGCAGGTGGAACATAGCAATCTTGTTAAAACGTGGCACAACACATCTTTCCTTTTCGAGGTTAATTTATTTTTGTGCATGTCCATGTTAAATAAATAAAATAAATTCAAAATTCAAATTCAGAGCATTTTTATTATCTGACATTTTTATTATCAGACATTCAACATTGATATTATTCACTGTACTTTACTGAAGCAAGTTCAGCCACAAATCAAAACATGTAAATTGAAAAAAAAGTTTTACAGTACAACTGCATAAATATTAGTATAAATAATAAAGAAATGTAAAAAAATTATATAAATATATTTTTTTAAATAACCTCTTTGAAACTTAAAATAAAACAATTTTTTTTTTTTTTAATAAAAATGTGTGTTACCCTCTTCGAAGAAAATGAAAAACTGACTCCGGGTTTGCAATGTTCAACAAAGCTAGCGGGCATACTGTATGGGCCCTATTTGAACGATCTAGAGAGCGTGTCAGAATCCACTTTTGCTATTTTAAGGACAGAAAATTCTGCTTTTTGCGCCACGGCGCATGGTCTAACAGGGTTGAGCTTATTCTCTCAATGAGTTATAGGTGTGTTTTGAGAATAAACCAATCAGAGTCTAATCTACCATTCCCTTTAAGAGTCAGTTGCGTCGGCCATAGTGCATTTGCTATTTACATGGCGGATTTTGTAAGTGGAATAACTGAGCGCTTCACTAGTGAGAAAACAGTTAAACAGAGCATCTACAGCGCAAGAATAAGAGAATGAGCCTCCTCATTCTTTACTTTCACTTTCACTCTCCTGGATAAGGAAACGTGTTGTACGCACAGACATCCATTAGCTTGTACATAATTAATTTAGTTTTTTATGCGCAAAGATTTGTTTCAAAACTATTTCTAAATTTAGTTCTAATTTCCAGCAAACGAATAAATGAACAATAATAACGAAGTGTGGTCCAAAAACTAAGTTGACAAAAAGCTGACAGGTGAGCAAATCTAAGCTTGTTTTTAATAAAACAAATATAAATATGCATATAATAAATAATACTGCTAATAATAATAACATTATACAAAAGCAATTTGTCATGAATAAACTGAAAAAGCCCCCGAGATGAAGAAGGCATGAAAGCAGTAGTTTTTATATTTTTGTAGGCTAGAAAGTAATCATTTTTGTAATATTTTAATCCTTTATTCTTTTTTATTTGTAAAGATATTTGCGTATTGCTCTACCTCCTGTGTGTATTAAGCAATGTTTAGGCGAGGCGCACATCTAACGCGCTCTGCGCTGGACTTTAGACTAAACAGTCTATTCTAGTTTCTCAAAATAGCAATGCACCAGCAATGCGCCTCAACACACCTCCTTTTTTAGACCAGAACACCTATGGGCGCACATATTAGCGCAAATGCATTTGCTATTTAAACAGCATGGTGCAAAACGTCATAATGACTCTTGCGTCGAGCTGAAACTAGCAAACAATAAATGCATCGCGCCTTCGGCCGCATTGCGCCGGGTGTATGATAGAGCCCTAAGTCTCATTTAAAAAGATGGTATCGGATCGGTTTATACTGTAGTTTTAAATACTTGCTGATACCGATGCCGATACCGATACTAGCAATACCGAGTACTAGTATCGATATTGGAGAAACCCTATTTGTGAACCATATACAGACATTATAATGAGATTTAGTTTTTTTTTTCCTCATAAAAAAACAAGCTATGTTAATTTCACTGTCAATAGCCCCTTTCACACATACAAACGTTTCCAGAAAAGTACCAGTAAATAGCCCTTAAAGAGATAATGTGTGAACAGGCCCTTTTTAAAAATAACAGGAAATTTGTTCCTGCATTTTTCCGTGCAAAGTTGGAAAATTACCAGTAAATTCTCAGAATTCTGCTCTTTGTGAATGCAGAATGAATATAGCTGGTATGAGAAGTTCAGAAGGTGCTGACATCAGACTCTAAGCCAATCAGAACATTCACATGCATGTGACGCTTTCACATCCACTCTGTTGATGAAAATAAAAGCCCTTGCAATCTGTCCACATCTCTTCATCTAAGTTGTTCAAAACACTTTTCCATATATCCACAGAACTGCCCATGGCCGTCACACAGACCTCTTTGGGATCAATAATATAATGGTTTTAGCTGCAGGTAGAGCCTCTACCTTCAGATGCTAGCAACCACATTTTTCTACTAGCATTCAGAAGTTGCATGAATGCATGAAGTTTGAATTAAAATTAACCATCACCAAAACAAGCCACCTTTTAATGTTTACAAATACAAGCTCAGCGGTTTAGAGGTCATTTCTGTTTAATGAAGTCAGAAATTGCCAAAGCAATCTTACAACAACTTTTTTAATTTAGTGGCTAATCGTATTAATTTGTACGATCTTATTTGCACATTTAAATACAATCACCCAATGAGGGGTAGGGTTAGGGTGAGGTTTGAGGGCAAGCCTCCTTTAAAAAATCTTACATCTTCATACAATTGAAATTCTATGAGGGCGTCATGGTGGCACAGTGGGTAGCACGATCGCCTCACAGCAAGAAGGTCGCTGGTTCGAGCCTCGGCTGGGTCAGTTGGCATTTCTATGTGGAGTTTGCATGTTCTCCCTGTGTTCGCGTGGGTTTCCTCCGGGTGCTCCGGTTTCCCCCACAAGTCCAAAGATATGTGCTATAGGTGAATTGAATAAACTAAATTGTCCGTAGTGTATGTGTCAGTGAGTGTGTATGGATGTTTCCAAGTGTTAAGTTGTGGATGGAAGGGCATCCGCTGCGTAAAACATACGCTGGATAAGTTGTCGGTTCATTCCGCTGTGGCGACCCCTGATTAATAAAGGGACTAAGCCAAAATGAAAATGAATGAATGAAAACCTACGAGTTTGTAGGAATTAGCCACTTTTCTGACAATATGTAAAATAGTTATGTTTTTGTTAGATGGGGCTGGAATTTATCTGTATTTTGGAATGGATGGGTGAATTGTGCTTTTCTGGAAAAAAATACAGAACATAGGTGTCTGTATGAACAGCACATTTTTAATTAACTGGAAAAAGCATTTGGTAATTGTATAGCTATTTACTAGTATTACTGTGCTAATGTCACACAATAAGTTCCTTCACAGAAGAAACCAAAATTACTTACTTTACTATTTATGTAACATTAGAGAAATGTGATGCTATAAAGGTGGACATACATCACCAAATATTAAAGTTAAAAGTGGATGAATACAGTAAGAACAGTATGACATGTGCCTATATAATACCCATTGTTATCCAACTGACCATTCATATACTGTTATTTGATTTCTGTTTTAATCTAGTAACAAACTGGATTTGAGGATGTGTGTGTTTTTATATTTGTATACTCTGATGCTACTCAACGCTGAATATTCCTTTTGTTGATTGTGCTGATTGTTATTTTGTAAAATGATAAATAGATAATATAAAAAAAAAGAAAACAGCATGACTCACTTAATCTGATACAAGTAGTGAGGAAGAGCTGAAATTCAGTTAAAGAGCCATTTTGAAAATGACCTTCCATGCAGTCTTTAACGCAGCACTAAGAGAAAACATCCAGCTGAGGTTTAAATCTGAAAGTGCACCGTGTTTAAAACTATTAATTCTTTAAAGAAATAGTCTACTCAGAGTCGAATAAATGAATCGTGTTGGATTCTGATTTTTTGCTTGAACGAGTCGTCATCGATACGGTACATCACCAAATATGAAGTGCCGTTCCGGTAAAACGTGAACGCGCCTTTCCTTTCAGACACTAGCGGGGGAACGCGGGGGATCACAGGACTGATCATGACACGAAAATGACGATCACTGACAGATGAAGATTCGGCTGCGGGGAATAAAGCGTTAAAGTTTATTTTCACAACAACACCACAGTATAGCCAACCGTGTGCTGTGTTTGTTCCTGTCATTTTTCAGGTTTTTAATACAATAATCTACGCTGCAACACGTTTTTTTTTTCAGTCGTTTGCTATTAAAGGAGCAGCAGAGACTATTATGTATGGGACTTTGTCAGACTTTGACAGGGACTTTGTCAGTAACTGTTACAGTTTATGTGGCCCAGTTTCTTCTTCCTCCGAATCATAACATGCAAGTGTCATTAAAATTGTTGACTCATTTTCTGTAGTTTGCAAAATATGTGTTTAATTGTGTGTTGTAACTTGTAATCACTTAACACAGCTTGTAATCACGTATCTATTATAGATCAGTGCTTGTACTGTATCTCTCAGGTTAAATCTTTATAGGCTATTCACATATTGTGTCCAAAACCACATTAAAAAACGTGACGTGTGCTTCTTCCTTTAACGATTTAACTGCGTTTCTGAACTCGCAATTCTCTGCCGTTTGTCTTTGCTATGGCCACCATCAGCTGTTCCTCACACTCGCAGCGAAGTCAATTTTCAAAATATTTCAACTTTTGCCACTGTGTAGATTAATACTGAATATGTGTCGTTGTTATAACTTGGAGTTAGGGTTAAGAGTAGGGTTAAGGTCAGCGCAATAGCCTAGTGGTTAGCGCGTCGACATATGGTGCAGTAGCACGTCAGGGCGTCCCGAGTTCGAATCCCGGCTCGAGGACATTTCCCTTCCCTACCTCTCTCTCTCTCTCCAACTTCGCTTCCTGTCTCAATACTGTCCTATCTAATAAAGGTAAAAAAGGCCAAAAATAAATCTTTAAAAAAAAAATTATAATAAATAAATAAAAAAGAGTAGGGTTAAAGGCTCACAAATATACTCTGTGTTCTCTCTGTCTCGCGCTGAAACCAAATCGATCAATTTACAACAGTCTAAATCATCGAAGCAATCAGCGCAGATTAGCTTCGGGCTAAGAAGGAGTTTGGGAACAACTGAATTGCTAAACAAATCATATGGGAGTCATTGGGACACTTAGGTAAAAATAAATGCATATTATAAGACAATGAAAGTGTTTTTTTGACCTTGCATACATATCAGCCTGTTGTTGGAGACTCCCAAAACCAAAATATGACCTTTTATAATGCAAAATAGGGGCTCTTTAAGGTAAAGAGCATTTTCTGGCTTTTCTGACACGCTGTAAGCGATAGACCAATTACAACAGGCTCAGTCAATTACTTGACCAATCAGAGCAGAGCAGTCTCTCAAAGAGGCGGGGTTTAGACTTTTAAACTGGACTCTTAAACCAACCATTTCACACACTATAAGAAAAGAGCTGACACTGCGTATAAGGAGAAAATGAAAGTGTTTTTGACCTTGGATGGGTGTAAACCAATTGTAGGAAACCTCCAAAGCAAAATTAGAAACCTTTAAATAGCCTAATGGGGCACTTTAAGTAAAAGCCAACAAAAGACAATTAGCCTAAATCACGCTCTGGCTTGTCCATTTAGCACGCAGCAATGAACCACCACCACAGGCTAACCTATATTTTGGTAATGCATAACCTGCGTGATGAAGGAGCTGAGCCTGCATTGCTTTCACCTTGGTCTAATTTGCCCGGGCGGACGGGGTGACACTTGCTGACTGAATTTCCATAACATAGATCTGAGTCGATGTACAGCAGCGAGGCTATCATAGACACCCATGCGTGTGTGTGTTTGTGTGTCTTCTGTCCTTACATGACCCTGGATTAGCCTGCATGTCATCTGCCGATAGCGACCGCAAGAGAACGGCCTGTCTGCTAAATGTATACTTGAAATGACCCTGTGCAATCACTTTGCACAATACAGAAAAACACATGAGGTCAACTGCTGATTTGGCGAAGCCTCAAATCTCATTCTCTGTTCAAATTACATGCACGTCAGATTTATGATATATGCATGAAAAGACATTATGCAGCTAAAAGGATTCATATACCTCAGACTGCAATGCAGATGTATGATTAATTCAATTTGATGATGGCAAATTATATTTAATTATTTACAGTTGAAGTCAGAATTATTAGCCCCCCTTTTAATTTTTTTTCTTTTTTAAATATTTCCCAAATGATGTTTAACAGAGCAAGGACATTTCAGTTTGTCTGATAATATTTTTTCTTTTATTTTTTTATTTTTAATTTTGAAAAAACATTTTAAGGTCAATATTATTAGCCCCTTTAAGCTATATTTTTTTGATAGTCTACACAACAAATCATCGTTATACAATAACTTGCCTAATTACCCTAACCTGCCTAGTTAACCTAATTAACCTAGTTAAGCCTTTAAATGTCGCTTTAAGCTGTATAGAAGTGTCTTGAAACATTTCTAGTCAAATATTATTTACTGTCATCATGGCAAAGATAAAATAAATCAGTTATTAGAAATGAGTTATTAAAACTATTATGTTTAGAAATGTGTTGAAAAAATCTTCTCTCCATTAAACAGAAATTGGGGGGAGGGGGGGGATAAACAGCGGGGCTAATAATTAAGGGGGGTTAATAATTCTGACTATAACTTTATATTTATTATTGATTTAAATTTAAATTATAAAATATAATAATAATAATATAATAGAATAATGATTATTATTTTAAGTATATTATACTTATATATTATACTTGTTTAATTTGATTTACATTCTAATATTATTATTATAAAAAATAATATTTACAGTGCTCAGCATAAATGAGTACACATCATTTTGGTCCATTTGAACAAAACAGATTTATTAATCATATGTTTATTAAAATAATATTTTATATGTCATCAAACATCTTTAGAAATAGAAAGATAATACATCTAAATTCAAATATTGAAAAACAATTTACACACTACAAAATGTAAAAAAAAATGTTATACATTTTCTGTTTTTTCTTGATTTTTTTTTCTGTTTTTAAAATTTGTATTTAATATATAGTAATATATTTACATTTTACAAATTTGAACTATTAATTTTTGGACTGTTTTTGTAAACTAATTTGTTAGATTAGCTCCAGATTTGGCTTCAGTACTGACTAAACTAATGTATATGCACAAATATATTATTGTATAGCATCCTATAGAAAATATTAATATAAAAGAGAGATTTGTGAGGGGTGTATTGAAAGAATACCTTTTGTAACGAGATTCATTCATTCATTTGGCTTAATACCTTTATTAATCAGGGGTCACCACAGCGGAACGAACCGCCAACTTATCCAACATAGGTTTTACACATGTGGATGCCCTTTCAGCTGAAACACAGCACTGGGAAACATCCATACACACTCATTCACACACTTACACTACGAACAATTTTGTTTATTCAAATCACCTGTACCGCAAGTCTTTGGACTGTGGAAACCGGAGAAAACCCACGCCAACATGGGGATCTCCATGCAATCTCCACAAAGAAACTGACCCAGCCGGGACTCGAACCAGCGACCTTCTTGCTGTGAGGCGACAGTGCTAACCACTAAGCCACCATGTCACCCCTTTTTAAACAATAAATAATAATAAAATCTGGCATTATTTATTCTGTTTGTTTGTATAGTTAGGTTAAACCTAAAATATTATTTATTTATTAATTATAATTATTTAATATATATGATCATTAAAATCTGAATCGATATAGAGATAAATGAACTATGTATTATATATACAGAACACATTTATTAAAAAACACTTTTTCATTCATTCATTTTCCACACAGAAACGCCAACTGACCCAGCCGAGGCTCGAACCAGCCACCTTCTTGCTGTGAGGCGACAGCACTACCTACTGCGCCACTGCGTCGCCCAAATCTCTCATTTAAATTAATATTTTCTATAGGAAGCTTTACAATATTATATTTGTGCATATACATTAGATTCAGTACTGAAGCCAACTCTGGAGCTAATCTAACAAAATAGTTTACAATAACAGTCCAAAAATTTGTAGCTCAAATGTATATGTTAGGGAAAAAAATCAAGAGAAAAATCGAAAGAAACAAAAGATATATAAAATGTTGTTGAAATTTAGTAGGTTGTAAAAAATTTAAAATATTATAATTGAATTTAAATGTATTATTTTTCTATTTCTTAAAATGTTTGGTGGCTAAAATATTATTTTAATAAATATATCTGTTTAATAAATCTGTTCTGTTTAAATGCACCAAAATACATTGCCTATATTCACTGAGAAATGATACAAATATTCATTTATGCTGAGCACTGTATATTATATAAAAACTTTTTCATACTTTTCAAAATGTTAATTTAAACTCTGCATGAACCAGAAGTTGCTGCAAACTTTCTTATATTTCAGTATGATGATGTATTTCCAGCTAAAACAAAACGTTGAGTAGGGGCGGGGCTTTATTTTTGCACTCCCCCTCTCATCTTTCACTCGCAGCAAATAAATGGTAAGAGGGGCGTGGCTAAGCATATTTCGTTCAGTCTGTAAAACTGACATCACCAAAGAAAAACTGCCATTACAGAGCAGAAACAAATGGTTAGATTTTAATGAAAGATTACCAACAAATAATGCAAAAATCACTTTCATAAGGGTGTGTGGCAACATTGTGTGAATATAACCAGCTTCTAATGGTAAAAAGTTATTCATTTTATTTTTATATTCACACTTAATAAAAACAGTCTGAAGAAACACTTTGATTAACATTCTTCATACATATCATCACATGGGGAAAGCCCTGCACATTAATGACGATCTCTCCCTCATTAGCAAAAACACCTGCGAGTGAGAAGCAGCCGTCTGTCCGCATTAGAGTTTTCACCTGCTGAAGATAATGTCAGCGACTAAGAGGCATTATAAATGTGGAGATTTAGGATGCTCAAAAGAACACTGTGTCTCGCTAGACCACCTTCTTCTGAGACACTTCTTTTCACATAGATGCATTGGCGCATAGATATTTGTAGGGACATAATAAAGGGTCATAATAGGTCCCCTTTGAGACTAATGTGTAAAATAAACATTGTAAACTTTGATAATAATAAATAATAAATGTTTGTTTTATTTTATTTTGTATATTAAAGGGCACCTATGATGAAAATCATCTTTTATAAGCTGTTTGGACAGAACTGTGTGTAAAGACAATAAGTCTCTTTTTTTGAATTTCCTAATGTTAAAATAGGATCCAAATCCCTCCCATTTTGAGGCCCACCGCAACCTGGCATAGGAGGGTAAAGTCTAGATTGGATATGCGGCTGCAGCCGGAGGTGCGATTTGCACATCAATATAGCAGCATTTTTATAGCAGACACTGTATAACAATAATGAATATTTTTACAGTACTGTGAGGGTTGGGTTTAAGGTTGGGATGGGGGTAGGCGTTAAAAAATTTTAAAAAATTGGGTAATTTAATAGATAGCATAAATAATACTTGGTAAAACTACTGTTTTTACATTACTCTGAGGGTTGGGTTTAGGGTTAGGGTGGGGGTAGACGTTAATAAAATACAAAAAATGGGAAATTTAATAAATAATATAAATAATTCTCATTAACTTCCGGCCGCAACCATATCTGATCTAGCAACAACCATGTAGGAGCGTGGTTTCCTCGCCAACCGATTTGATTGACAGCTGCGTAATAACACTCTGTAGTAACGCTTATACTCATCAACAAGACAGGACGTGCGCAAAGCAACTGGGATTACAAGATTTGTTAAGCTCACTGTGATCATCAATCATCATCAAACTTTATCAAGAATGAGTTTTACAAGTTTAAAACGTTTTTAAAACAGTGCATTTTTGTAATGAATTACAGCGATTTTACCGTCTTTATCTCCACAGCCGAGTGTCAATACAATTATTAAAGAAGACACTTCAATCCTGGTCTCTGGAAATTAAATCAGGTTTATTTTGTACATTAACATAATCGATATCCATACAGCAGTGGATATTTACGTGTATCCTGTCACATTTGCTGTGCAAAAACAGTGCAAACTTATATCCGCATGCTGTGTTTGTGTCTGTGTGTTGCAACTCCACAACAAATACATCAAATAATCATTGGGAAAGTTCTTACTGTAGTATTTTTCACAAACGTTAGGTGAGATCTGCTTCCTTCATGTCTGTCACTGTGCTGTTTATCTAACGCAGCTGAGGCAGAGATTGAGGCACACTCTGACAGGCACGTGAGAATGGTGGGCGGGGAGAACTAGCATTAAAGTCACAGGCCACCAAAACAGCTACATTGTGTTCAGAGTAGAAAATCCAATATTCTGAATAGTATAATCATTAATCTGATGGGTGTTTTGAGCTGAAACTTTACAGACACTTTCTGGAGACACAAAAGACTTATGTTAAATCTTGAAAAAGGGGTAAAATAGGTAACCTTTAAACTTTAAACTTCACTGAATTACACTTTTTTAAATATACACAACTTTTAAATATCCATGTATAATTACTATAATAAACCTTTATTTTAAAACTGAACCAAAATTGTCCAAATATCATCCAGCCTATAAACTGCTCTTTTGCTAACAGTACCCACACAAACATTTCCAGAATCCCTTGAAATCCTCAACACAACACGCGTCATGCATAAATAATTATAAATCATTTTAATCCAGCCATTTAGTCTGCCACCTAGTCTGGTTAAAGTCTCCGCACAGTCTGTTTACGGCTACATCCAGTTACGTTCCTCATGACTTTAGTCAGCACTTCTCCCGTCTGACCTGCAGAAAGCCAACATTAAGCAGCAGCTCTGTCGAACGTGAAGCACGATGACCCATGACCTAACCCTACCATTTGCAAAAAGCTTTATTTATGCTTAAAGTTGCTTGCTGCATCCATTTCTCCACCCTTCCCATCGCTCTACAAACTGCATGATTATAGTTCTTGCGTTTAACATACCACTTCCTCTTGCAGTGTTTTTCTAAGGGGAAGGCGGAGGACTTTCTCCTATTTTAACCTAATATTTAAGGCAACAAAAGTGGAAGGTGCCGCTGGCAAAAAGCCTAATAGCAGGTCAATACTTCCAGACTCTGCGGCTTCAGTCCTCTTCCTCTCCGGCACTGAAGTACACCCTCCACCCCCTTCCCAAACAAACCGGCCCTTTCACTTGTTCATTTACACAAACACTTTACAACCATTCCTTTCTGGTTCATCACTCAACATAACTTACACGCTGTATCCCAAATGCCCTATTCAATGTAGGGTTGTTAAATTAATTTGTTGTAGTATTGAAGTCTTAACTACTCTACATAGGGAAGCCTGCAAGAAGCGTTTAATAGGGCTGGGTGATTTGGCCTAAAATCTAAATCTTGATTAATTGGACATTTTTTTTTTTTGTATTGACGCTGACTTCAGATTTTATTTCATTTACTATCTGAGAATTTTTTTCCACCAGCTTCTCAAGTGTGTCTGACCTATTTTGCACGAGACGTGAAAGGTCCGAAATCTGGGAAAGGATGATCGTTGTATCTATTTCCACATCTGCGTTGCTTAGGGGCTGGCGATTCACAAGAAGTTTCTGGAAGAGATGGAAGTTCGACCTCCGCTGCCAGCATAAATTCCTCAGAGTTAATATTCTGCTGAAGGTAGTCATGTAAATTGTCTGTAATCAATGCGTTAGATGGGATTTTATCCAACGTTTCGGTCGTCGGCGATTTGCTATTTTGATTAGCCAAGTTAGCATGTGCTGTCTTTTCGGACTTTCCAGCCTTCTTTCCTGCACTTTTCCTTTTCTCTGACCCTCCCATTGTCGTATGTAACGAATCGCTATAATATCAGTTCAAATTAACTTTAAATCTACACTTTGCAAAACGTTACAGGTCAGTTTAAGTAGTTAGGATTGCGGAGCTCAACGAAACGCGTGTAATTAAGGAGCCATCTTGAAAGTCTCCCTTAATTGGACATTTTAACTCGATTACGATTACCGAACGATTATTTTATTTATGCATTTAATTTTTTTGCCCTCAAAGTTCACTGACAAGGTCTGAACAGTAAATATGTTCACATATTACCAGTGAGAGATTTTTGAATTAAGGGTGCATTACTTTAAAATGACTAAAGGAAACACACTAGATGATTATATATTGAACATCAACTGAAATTAATCCCATGCTCGTCACCACTATCCAACCAACCAATCACAAAGCCTGCGCTATGCGTCGTCGCAACGTCGTGAAGTTAAATTTTTTAAGAGGTATACGGGAATGCCACTTCACGAAGGCTGTTCCACATCATGTGCGTGCGCTCGACGCAGAAGTCACATGACTCCACACGCGGTAGGGAAAGTAATTGAATAAATCGACCTGGAAAATTTTGATGGATTATAGGCAGGGGCGGATTTAACCAATAAGCAAGGTAAGCAGCCACTTAGGGCCCCAGGAAATCTGGAGGCCCCCAATAAATATCTAGAAATATAAATTATACCTATAAACTTTATATAACATCGTTTTCCACCATTTTTGTATGGTGAGAGTTACAAATACAATTTTAATGTAATTAAATATTATTTAATATACAATCAGATATAATATTATTACGATAATGTCATGTTATGTAATAGTAATAAAAATATTACAAAATAAATTATCCATTATGGAGCAGTCCAGCAGTAAAATCATATATGAAAAAATATTTATTATTTTTAGTTGTAAATTCATTTTAAGAAAACTAATCCTTTAAAATGTAGAGATTGCATTAATTTAAAATGTTGAAAAGAAGATTAAGTGATATAAAAAAAAAGACTTCACTATAAATAAAAATTAAATAAATGTAGAAAGGGTGCATTTCAGGACTTGGGCCCTATGGCTGGAATTGCTTAGGGCCCCAAAAACATTAAATCCGCCCCTTATTATAGGTTAATGTCAATTTCGATTTTTTTTCTATTAATTGCCCAGCCCTAGCATTTAATATTCAACACTTCAGTTGAATAAGTACATTATCCTAGTATGTAAAGTGATTTTTTTATTTTTATTATTTTGGATGCTTATAGTGTGCTTGAAGTGGCCGACTTAAACTATTTATACAAAAGATTGGCATAGAAAAGCACATAAAAACTGAAATACGTTACACAAATACTGTCCAAATTTACAGTAATTGCCCAAACAAGTTTTCCTGTAAATTGTACATTGTATGATGGGTACTGATTTTTTAGCTTCACACTTGCACTTTTTTTAGCTTTATGTGTCATTTCGGTTTCGGTCATGTGCGCTCCGTGTCGCGGCGCCGAGCGGCACATCCAGCGCGCGACCTGCTTAACACCTTGTTGTAAAATCTCAGAGACCGTATGGAGAATTGTTTTAAGTTTCAGAAGGTTGCATGAGCGCCCCCTTGATGTGGACTTTAGCAAATATCAGAATTATGCGAAGGTTTTACAGAAAGTGGCATTACGACACAAAAGTGCGACTATGAAGAAAACTGCAATGGTTTAAGGTGTGATTTACCAGTGAGCTAGTGATCATCTCAAAAGTGTACTTAGTAAGTTTTAGTTTATGTTTAGTACTAAATAAAAAGCTATCACTATTTTGGGCTTTATACTGACACCTACTGGCCTGGATGCATTTTCAGTCATTCATGTATTTTCTTTCGGGCTTAGTCGCTACAGCGGAATGAACCACCAACTTATCCAGCATATGTTTTACGCAGCGGATGCCCTTCCAGCCACAACCCAGCACTGGGAAACACCCATACACTCTTGCATTCACACCCACACATACACTACGGCCAATTTAGCTTATTCAAAATCACCTACAGCACATGTCTTTGGACTGTGGGGAAAACCAGAGCACCTGGAGGAAACCCACACGAACATGGGGAGAACATGCAAACTCCACACAGAAATGCTAACTGACTCAGCCAGGGCTCGAACCAGCAAACTTCTTGCTGTGAGGTAACAGCATTACCCACTGCGCCACCATGTCGCCACTTAATAAAATGTTACCACTTATTTTGTGCTTCATACTGACACCTACTGGCCTGGATGTATTCCGTTTTTGTTCTTTGACTGCAGCCACTTGTTAACATTTTATGATATTTATATTGTATTATGGCAGATTATTGTTTTAATGCTGTTCTTTTCTTTTAGCATTTTGTTAGGCAAAAATTTATGCTTTTTACAGTTAAATAAGATCATGATGCTATTATTTAAAAGTCTATTAATGCATGTTACATAGTCATATATCTCTTTTGAAGTATTTGCAAATGAAATGTATCAAAACTATATTTCTCTACCTATCTATCTATCTATCTATCTATCTATCTATCTATCTATCTATCTATCATAAATTATAGGACTCTACTATAGTATTACTCTTGGAAACATGGTTTGTCACTTTCTGCCCTATGTTGCATGAAGAACACAATAAACAATATTGTCAAATATTATTTCAAATTATAACAATATATATTTTCTGTGTGAATCATAATGTTTCCAAACTTATATAATTTCAGGTGTATATGCAAATGGGGGTGTAATAAACTTACTAATATGTTTTGCTTCAATAACCCGACCATCTTAGCGTAAAAAGTCCCATAGCTCATGTAAGTTCATTTAAACTTTAACAGCTAACGGTGCTCTTTTACACACAGACATGCCATCACAGACGTCATGCCGCAAACTTCAAGACAAACTCGCATGTTAACTTCAAGGTAAATCCAGTTCAAGACGACTCGTTATCATCCTGAAAAAGATAAAGTATACCCACCATCACCGGCGATGAACAGAAGCCCGAGTAGAGGTACAAGCCGACGGAAAAGCGTGATATTCCCAAAGATGTGTCTTACTTCATCTGCCATGGTTTCTGACTGCAGAACTCAGTTTGTCCTGGCTGAATCAATTCGGGGTTTGAGGATCCACAGCAGCAGCAGCCGAGCCGGACCGCGTGTGGGCGGAACCTCCAGTCCGGCAGCGGTTTCGGACTAAAAATAAACCGTCAACAATGCGGAGAGTCGCGATGCGGTCGCGTTTGTTCCCGTCAGACACGACGGAGCTTTTCGTGAATGAAGAAAACGAGGCTGCACACCGACTCTAAAAGCAAAAAGAGTCCTGGGCTATCTGTAAGGGGGGTTGAAGCTCTTTAATATTCACTCGTCTCTCGGACTGCGGTTTAATCTCGTCAGCAATAGGCTAAATGTTTCTTCAACTTCATTTGGTCGTGCTGGAAATGACCAGGCTGTAACATAACAAAACTAGATATATTGGGATGGCTTTGACTCGATGGGGTGCTGGGAGATGTCGCCAGGTTCAGTCAGATTAAAGAGTGAGCCATGCTGGGCACGCTTTCCATGATCCTAGTGTTTTATTTATGTCTTCCAAGAGTGATAAATCCCCAGCTGAGTGGTGCCATTTACACCGATCAATCATGTTTATTGGCCCTTTTCTGAATGTATGAAACTCTTTTCTGGAACTTGATGCACAGCACGCACACAAATATTTATGTGGAGAGGAGAAAGTTTTCTTAATTCTACTAGTTCCTAATGGGATCTGATAACTTTTGAAAAACAAAATCCTATATATATATTCCTGCATAATTGATGTTCTTGGTAGTTTTGCAAAGAAAATCAATGCTTTTCTTCGTTTTGGGAACTCATCTGTGAAGTTTTAGAAACTCTTTGACTTGTTTGGTATTTGTTTGATCGGTGTTAGCACTCGGACATCCATTTCAGACAGCTTCCTATTGCGTCCATATTACTCCTGTTGGATGTGGTTCTTCGTCTTGGTGGTTTGCTGACATTACTCTGGATACCGTGGCTCTTCATACATTACGAAGACTTGCTGTCTTAGTCACAGATGTGCCAGCGAGACGCACACCAACAATTTATCCTCATTTGAATGCTGATATGTCAGTATATGACATAATGTTGTGTGCATTGCAATATTTTAAGCAAAACTGTGCTATTACTCTGCTAATTAAACCTCCACACTCTGCCTTACTGGTGGAATGTGTGATCAATGAAGACTGGCCACCAGCTGCTCAAATTTAGCCATGAACCTTCCAACACTAAATTGGCCAGTGTTTCATTGTCCAACCCCTGTACTTACGCAATCCATATCAATTGTGTTTTGTAACCATAAATGTCATTTCCACCACCAAATGACATTTCTACAGTTTATTATGAAAAAAATTAAAGATAGCTTAGCTTCAACAATTAGCTTTGAATTGAAGTATTTGATGTATCCAAAATACTCTTATTTACCTTAATTTTGTTTGGATTTTGAAAACACTTGTGAAGGTACAGCATGTTTGCAAATGACGTAAAATAAATGTATTACCTTATCAAGCAATATTTACCATGATTTTTCTTCATGTGTTGTAGATGAACATTTAAATTCCCTCCATCTTGAACATGTGCTCAGATGTCACTATTGATTTTCATGGAAACCACCTAAATAATCTTCCACACAAACTTTTTACCAAACATTGTTGTGGTGGAAATGACACTGATACTGTTCAACAGCTATATTTTGTATAAAATTAATATTGATAATAGTCTCATATACAAGTATAAGTATAACATATTTAAATTATTTCACTAGTGCCTAATTAAAATGCATTAATAGTTACCAGATAGATAATATTTTTAAATATTATTTTCATTGTTGAAGTTTAAAAACTCTGTGTGTGCCACAAGGCGACAAAGGTCATTTTTGACACCTAAAAGGAGGTTTAATATTATGAAAAAAATATATAATAGAAAAGCAGTAATTTTTTTAAAAGTAAGTTCTATTATTAGTTTGACAAAGAAAGAGGAATTTGAACAAAATTTATATTTTTGGATATATAATCAAAGGTCATAAAAGTGCCCATAGTTAAAGAATTACCCATAAATAGGCCACATCAAGCCTCAATGAACAATGAATACATTGGACATCATCTGCTGGAATGTAATAAGTATTGCTGCCTTTAGTTTTATTTTACTTTTAGTTTATTAAATATATTTTGTAACAAATACATATTTTGAACTTTCATCTGTTTAATCTGTGTAGCACAAAAGTACACATTAAGCAAAAAGACAGATTTAGTTATTATTGATTTTATTGTAAAAAGTTCAGTAATAGTACTGTAACTATCGACTGAGGCTTGTTATAAATTAATTTTAAAAAGCCAGTTTCAAATACCAAAGGGTTAGCTATAAAAATTATTTGTGTGCAAATGGGGAAAAATGCACTTCTTTTAGTCCAAACCACGTCATGCTTTCAAATGTTTTTCCTTAGAAGGCATGACATTGCCCTCTGTTGGTGAAAACACTGAACTTTTACATGAAGCTTTTAAACTGTAAGCAGCTTTAAATGCGGTTTAAGAATATTTTGTAAATAAAGATCATGCAATTTAATCTATAATTAAAAATGTGCATAAATGAAAACTTTTATAATGAACAAAAAATGATTTTACACCCCAAATATTTAATATATCAATTATAAATAAATAAATAAAATATATATTAATAATAAATTAATAAATCAGTTTAGGCTGCGCAGTGGGTAGCACGCTCACCTCACAGCAAGAAGGTCGCTGGTTCGAGTCTCGGCTGGGTCAGTTGGCGTTTCTGTGTGGAGTTTGCGTGTTCGCGTGGGTTTCCTCCGGGTACTCGGGTTTCCCCCACAAGTCCAAAGACACAAGTTATAGTTGAATTGGGTAAGCTAAATTGTCCGTAGTGTGTGTATGAATGAGTGTGTATGAGTGTTTCCCAGTGATGGGTTGCAGCTGGAAAGGCATGCACTGCGTAAAAACATATGCTGGTTAAGTTGCCGGTTCATTCCGCTGTGGCGACCCTGTGGAAAATGAATGAATAAATCAGTTCCTCATCAAACAGCCCAGGTATAATTCATGCATTCGTTCATTTTCTTTCAGCTTAGTCCCTTATTTATCAGGGGTCGCCACAGCGGAATGAACCACCAACTATTCCAGCATGTTTTACACTTCTGCAGTAATTAAATAAATTTTGCACACTTTGCAAAAACAGCTTAATAAACATTGCATTTATTAGCATAATAAATAAGTAGATATTTTACAAATATAAAACAGATTGATTTCATCTTTGTGGACATACACTGTAATATCACTACAGCCGGTGATATTTAATTGACATGAAAAAATATATATACACATATATACAAATATACATCAATATTATATCCAAAGCAACTTACAAGATGCATTAAATCATTGAATAAGAGTTATTTAAAATAAATTACTTGGTTTTACTATGTTATGAACACTCTCCTTTTCATAATCTATACTGATTGTAAATTCGAGTTAAGGTGCATTCTGGATTCATTCAAACTCATTGCTGATTCGTTGCTCGCTACAGAAATAGCAAACTAAAGAAAGTCTGTGCATTTTGTTTTTCTAGTCTTCACGGAGGTAGGCCTCTGGAACGTCTTCCAGATCATGAATGTCAATGCTGGAGGCGTACTCGGCCATTCTCTGGATTTCTTCAGCTTTTGTTTCGGCCAGTTTTTTCTCTGCTTCTTTTGAGATCTTCCTAATCTCTTCCACTTTAGATTGAGCCACTTGCAGATTGGTCTTTGTTGCTGTGCATGCATGCTCGGCTCCTGTATAAAAACATTAAGATTGAATCAATTAACAGACCACATCACAATGAAATGTACAAAAATGTTTCATTTATTTTTTTATATATTGAATGCATGATAGACTAAAGGAATTGTTCACCCATCCTTAAATAGTTCTAAACTTATGAATTTCTTTCTACAGTTGATCACAAAACAAGACATTTTGAAGAATGCTGGAAAAAAAGTAGCCATTGACATCAATAGTAGGAACAAAAAATACTAAGAAGTCAATGGTTGTTTGTTTTTACAGCATTCTTCAATATATCTTCATTTGTGTTCAATATAAGAAGCTCAAACTAGTTTGGAACAAGTGGAGGATGAATAAATGATTTTCATTTTTGGGTGAACTATCACTTTAAAAGTAATAGGTTCATTAATTAAGCGTAATTCATTAACATACCTGAATTGTAGGCTGCATCTGCTGACAACTCGCAGATGTTGATGGCGTTCATCCAGTTTGACTCGAAACGTTTACATTCTTCCAATCGATCGCTAACCTGGAAAGAGAGAGACGAACACTGTAAATGCTGTGAAAGTGAGCTTAGATAACAAGTACGAAACAACAAGGTCTGTTAATCAGTCCAGCTAATCAAGATCAATCTGGTTGCATTAGGTCAACAGCACTTAGCAGAACTTGTTCTACAAAAAGTAAATAAACAGAGCACTTACCTCCACCCGCTGGCCAATGATGACCTGCCAAATGCTGTCCTCTTCAGCAGGGCTCAGTTTCCCTATTGAGGCGATGTATCGCTTCTGAAGGCTGATGAGTGTATGTAGTGCCTATGGGGGAAGAGCGTTTAGTAAAGTCAGTTCTTTTGATAATTCTCTCATTAATAATCAATAATCGATAAATACTGTTTTTAAGTGTTACCTTGGCGTACTGTGTGAGGGCGTCCACCAGGGCTAGTGTGGTCTGAGAGAGGTATGTGTTGGCGCTGTCTGTGACCAGACATGAAGCTCGACGAATCAGGGATTCATGCGAGAGGTTTTCAACCTGCTGGAGAAAGAAAAAAAAGAAAAGATTTATTATAAACATCAAAATAGTGATATCATATAGTGAATCATAAGCATACAGCAAAGCCAGTGTAGTGTGATTCACTAATTGAATGACTTAAGCCGATTCCTTCAGTAAGTGTTAATAAAATAAAATCATGTTAATAAACAAGTGTTCAGACTTGTCATTTGATTCAATTAGTGTTGTTTGCTATGGATTTATTTTTAAGATTAAAAGATACAGCACGGCAACAAAAAAAAAAGTGTATATGTTGCATGTTTTATAGTGTATATTTTGCAAATTTGAAAAAAATATATTATAAAAACGCTGTGGGCTGAGCTAAATGTGCTGATTATATCAACGTATAGTATTTTTTATTAGTTTAGAACTTGTAAAGAGCTTGTAATTATGTAAATGAGCCAAATCATAGATCATATTTTATATGCAGCATGTATTAAAATTACCAAAATTGATTTTGTAGCAAAAATGTAAATATCTACGTATAAAACATAGGAATTTTTACCCTTATAAAAATGAATTATATTTTTTTTATATACTACACTAAATAATGTATATCTGAGAGGGTGGAGGGGGGGAATGTGATGTATAACCATTTTTACAACAGATACAAATGGTAAACTATGGTAAGCGTAGCAAAACTATGATTAATTTCCCTCAGGGGAAGTATTTAAAATGTCCCATATATATGTTTCTTGGAAATATTGGTGATTTACTTCAATTTTCAATCTCAGTAGACAGACATGTCACTTTGCTAAAGTACTAAAAGAATCAGAATCATTCGGATGAACAAACGCGTGTTATCGTCGTGGTCGCGCTCTCGAGTGTCCGTTCCCGCGGTTTGCAAATTGTCCCCAACTTATAACTTCTATTTTAAAAACCTCTTTAAAAAAATTAAGGTTGTCACCTGTGTAAAAGGCACCGCGCAGAGCCCGCTGCCGACACTGAACGGGACTGCATTGGATCGAGCAACCTTTGGCAGGCGCTGGAGGAGTCGCTGATGAACAGAGCTGTTGCACAGCACGCTGGTCTTATCCCTTTAATATAAGAAACACACATTAGACACTGCATAGATTTACTTATAAAACAACTTCTCAACATGCATATCAACTATCCAGGCTTACTTGAGAAGCTGAACGCATGCGGCGCTCATCCGCAGCACAGCCATATTTCTTCTGGCGAGCAGGAAGTCGGTCCGGCCTTTAAGAAAACTCCCACTAGCGCACAAACCGCAGTTTTTAACAGCCTGCATATTGCTTAATAGTTTAATTCAAACTCTAAAGAAATATTATATGTATCCCTTAAGCTTGTTTTTTTATTTCCGAGTGAAGCTCTTGAATGTTTAAAACTGACAGCACTGCCCACCAGTATTTATACTTTGCTAATAATAGGACTCTGCCCCTTCATGCAGGCTATATTGATCCGTTTATTCGGACCCCTAATCTTGATTTTACTGGTTTAAGTTCAAGGAAAGATAGGGTTTGACGCATGTGTACACACTACGTCAGCACAAAGGGCTGTGGTAAACATTAGTTAGCTGTAAGCACATGGTGACCCTCTGCTCTGTCATAACACAGTGTGTGTGTGTATTGAGAACATAACAGACACTGGGTATACGTGAGCATGCACGTCTCAGAGGTGTGTCAGAAAAACAAGCCCACCTGATAAGAAAACCTTAGTCGACAAAAATATCACTGTCAAGACAACATGGGGAGCAATAGCTACTGTGTTTACAGTGCTTTCGGAGCCTTGATAGCCCAATTCAATCGACCTCAACCGATAACTTATCTTTCAGCTTTGAAAAGGCACAGTGAATTGGTTTGAGCAGTTTCTCAACTGTTGTGTATCAGCTTGTTGAGAGACAATTAGTCAGGACTATTTGTACAGTTCATTCTTGTTGTCATGCCTTAAATGTACGAACCAGTGATGAGTTTTCAAATGAATATAATTGAAATATATATATTTAGCATATGCATAATTTAACTCTATGTGTGTGTTTTTTTAGAAATATTTTTAGTGACAAACAGAAAACATAGGCTATCTTATAATTCGATCCACTTTACAATAAGGTTTCATTAATGCATATTTACAAACATAAGAATGAACATTACTTGTACAGTATTTATTAATGATAATATTAATAATAATATTAATAGTTTGACGTTTACTAATGCATTATTAAAATAAAAATTCATGCTTGTTAATATAGTTTATGCACAATGAGTGCATAAACACAATGCGTGCACAATGAGTTAACTGTGCATAACTATTTCCAATAAGTAACATTAACAAATATGATGCTGTTTAAAGATGAAAGAATACTGTAATAAATGTATTGTTATTAGTAAATACTGTCCATAAACTAACAAAACTAATACAACCTTATTATAAAGTGTTACTTATAATCCTCAATATAGGAATCCCCAAAGCACGTAGGACAGTCTCATTTTTTAGCAAGATGTTTTAAAACATTTAACCTGTCATAGTCATAATAATTATTACAATTTATTATGACTTTTTTAATCGTTTATTGTTAATTCTTAACTGTGCATAAATCTGTTGGCCAATATTGTTGCTATTTAATTTTAAAACAGTTGCAGCAAACTGAACATTCATGGTAAATGTTTAATGGTGGAGAAAAACATGTTACATAAAGCACTTTTAAACGTTCGTGAAAAGAAAAAAGTACACAACAATAGTGATGAAACCCCTCAAGTGCTTATCTTAGGCAGCAGTATAAGAATGTACATGTAAACAAAGGGTTTATAGAGCTCAGGGTCCAGATCACAGGAATACACAGAAATCATGCACAGTAAAGGCTGTTTTAAAGCCATGATTGCAACATGCCTGAGTGGAATGCAAAGGCCAAACAGCAGACATTATGGCATTTGATTGATGATGTTCATTCAATATTTTATTTAAATAATTGTACTTGTTTAATGATTAGCCTGTTTGACTGTAACTACATGCTACATGTTTAGGAATAGCTTTGTAATGTTATAAACTGATGATTTCATATTGTTTAACCATTTTATGTGTAAATCTTTAGGGTGAATTTGTGCAGAGTAGTACTGCATGAACTGGATTTGACATTGCAGTGTGTAATTTTTAATAATCTTTCATGTCATGCGATTCTCATCATCAATAAATCTTTTTCTACAAATCATGCAAGTCAATATAATGTAAAGGAAAAATCTTTATTCCACTAATAATGCTCAATCCGACCAAGAGAGGTCGCTATTAAACAATATACTGAATGTGAGAGGCACCGTCCAAAGCACTGGCCGGACAAATACAAACTCTGGATATTATGAGGAATCATTATAGAGTACTTATCAATTACTTTTAATAATGACAAAACAAAACAAAAAAATACACTGCAAAAAATATGTCATGTAAATTCCGTTTTTTGTGATTCATGTTTTCCCCCCATTATTTATACTTGCATTGATTTGGACCTTTATCTTTCTTCCAACTTTTAACTTAAAAAATTCGAAAAAAAAATGACTTTAATTAACATTTTAATAGTTTAAAGTGATTTATTGTCTGGATTGCTGTTGTATTATGGTGCAAAATTATTTCAATAAACTGCCATTTTCTGTTATTTTTCAGACTTATTTCTCTCTGTATTATTTCTTATACAATGTAAAAAAAAAACATTCTGGTTGCTTTAAATTTTTAAGCTGAATCAAATTGACCTTATGAGTCCATTGAACTTATAATATTTTAAACTGACTTAACTGCTTGCATAACTTATAAAATTAAGTTAGAACATGATTAACTTAGTTTAATACGTTACAATGACCTAAAACATGCAGTCAGGACTAATTGAACATATAATATATTTTGCAGTGTACATAACAGTATTTCAAAGTACTAAAATATCAATAAAAGTCAATTTGCTAAATTATAGAGTCGAATTTTCAACATTAAAAGTCAACAGAGCAGAGATCAAGCTCCCATAATGCAATTCACAACCAAATAAACAGAAAACACAAACAGTAAACATCTTTTTGACTGGGTTATTCATGTAATTGTGAGATCGTGTTGTTTTTGCATTTGATAAAGTAAACCATCGCTGCATAGAATTTTTCATCTCTAAATCCATACACAAGAGGACTGACCGCTCTAGAAGTGATGCTGAACGCCAGGAAGTTTATAAATCGTACAGTCAGATATGACTGAATATCATACTGCATGACCACAGACTCAATGTAAGGGCACATCACCTCCGCAGTGCATAAAAACAGCTGAAGGATGTGCAGAGAAATAGTGCGCTGCCCTTTCGACGCAGATTTTTTATTGTCACCAGATGCGGCACGAGCAGCGAGATAAATCATTACATAGCAAAAAATCTCAATTATTAAAATAACCACGAGCCCCACAATATACAACAAACCCCTGGCGAACACGCGGATCTTTTCAGGGATCATAATCTCATAGTGGCAGTGTGTGAGCTGAGTCAAGTATTCATGCGAGGCCGTGCTGACGAGAATGAACATGTCAATAAACGGGTTTATGGAGCTCACGATCCAGATCATTAAAATCACCATGAAGGCTCTTCTGGAGGTGGAGATGGCATGGTGTCTTAGAGGCAAGCAAATGGCCACATAACGCTCCACACACATGGCTATGATGGTCAGTGGAGCACATGCTGTGACGGCCTCCATTAACATGCAGATGGGGATACAGAACTGCAGGGGTAATAAAACTAGGTTGTATGATAGAAGCACCACAAAGTCTGTCAGGCAAATAAATATCAGGTCGACCAACAAAGAGTGTCCGAACAGTATATAGCGAGTCTCAGTTGTGAAAGTCTCCTTTTTGGAGAATATGAGGAGCATGAGGAAGATGAGGTAGATGAAAGGCCACACTATGACCTGCGTCAACGCCAGTGAGATGTTCCTCCGAACGGGGTCCACCTGAATCAGCTGCATCTGCTCATCGCCACTGCTGTTATGAAAGGACATTCTGCACACATCTGAGAGAAAAGAAACAGGAACAAACACGTGACATAATTGACATTCCTCAGCAGGCTATTACAATATGCATTATCAACAAAGCCTATTGCAGCTACATCCAAGTTCTGTATTCAATCATCTATTGTCAATAATTAGACTATTACATAAATAACCTTCAAGTAGGCTATACAATTCACATAATTAAAGCTCACATAAGTTCTTAAGAAAATATCACATATAACCTTCCCTACAAACCCACTAGCCTACTTACTGACAGTGAGACTCGAGTATATTAACTGATGAGGCGCACTGAACATAGAGTTTATATAGAGTTTGACAGTAAACTCCTGTGGACGAGCTCTGCATAGCTGATGATTAGAGCCAAATTTAGATGTGCTTGTGTTTAGGGGATAGACATGGTGCATTGAGACACAATCATGCTTTTTTTGTTATTTGATATCTGGTATAAGTCAATACTTAGATTGTAGTTCAAGAATAACAATTATTAAAATAGGACAATCAACTAGAATGGCAGCAGGCAGGATTGTGTTCCTTAGTTTTTTGTGTGTCATTTAGCTACACTTTCTTTCATTTTCTGCCTTTCATTCTCTACCATGCATGTGACATTCCACATACAGGATCTACTGTGTGTATAACTTGTGCATGTGTATATGTATCTGTTAAATTTGACCCTGGACCACAAAACCAATCTTATGTTACAACGGTATATTTTTGGCAAAACTCATACATTGTATGTTTTAAAGTTATATATTTTTTCTTGTCTGCCAAAAATCATTAGAATATTAAGATCACGATCAAAGAATATATTTGGTAAATTTCATTCATTCATTTTCTTTTCGGCTTAGTCCCTTTACTAATCTGGGGTCGTCACAGCAGAATGAACCGCCAACTTATCCAGCATATGTTTTAAGCAGCAGATGCGCTTCCAGCTGCAACCCATCACTGGGAAACATCCATACACAGTCATTCACACACATATACAGACAGTTTAGCCTATCCAATTCACCTATACCACATATTTTTGGGCTTGTGGGGGAAACCGGAGCACCCGGAGGAAACCCACGCGAACAAGGTGAGAACATGCAAACTCCACACAGAAATGCCAACTGATTCAGCCTGGGCTCGAAGGTGTGAGGCGGTTGTGCTATCCATTGCGCGACCGTGCTGCCCCTATTTGGTAAATTTCTACTATAGATATATCAAAAGATCAAAACCCGTTTTTTTTATTAGTAATATGCATTGCTAAGAACATAATTTGGACAAATTTATTGGCAATTGTCTAAGAATTTAGATTGTTTTGATCCCTCAGATTCCAGATTTTCTCATTGTCATATTATAAAAAATTATATGGAAAACATTTAATCAAGTTTCAGGTGATCAATTTCCAAATTTCAGTAGGCACTTATGATGTTTTGTGGTCCAGGATCACAAATGTGCATGCAGTAATTTGCAGCCTTAAAGATAAAACTGTTAATATTTAGCTTCTTTTTTCAAGCTAATTTTAATTGATGTTCATGCAATGCTGTCCTAAAGCAAACTCACAAACTCTTCCCACACATTTATCGCCTTAAATCACTCTACACAAAGTAGAACCTTAAGCTCCCTGATAATTCATCTAGGACTGTTTAGTTAGTGAAAACTTAAGTGGTTTAAGGCAATGAGTTTTCTCACAATTTCTTTAGAAAACTATTTGGGTTAAGAGTGCACCACTTTATTAGGTACATCTGTTTAACTGACCATTAATCTGTGTGCAGAAATCAGCAGATATTTAGCCCATTATTTATTTACTGTGTATAAAATATATTTATACTATATTAATTTTATATTATATTTATATTAATATCAGTAATATCATTGAATAATATGTAAATGTTTATACAATTTATTTACAATGCAGTTTTTTATAGATATACTGTATTATATGACATGCTTGCTTTGATTACCAAATAAGTAGATCTAATTCAATTAGCATTGTACCTTAAATAAAAGTTTTTTTTTATTTCTAGTTATAGGTTTTTAGATACTTCACTTCCAAAAAACATTCTGCATAAATCCACATATTTAAAAAAAGAAATTCTGCACAGAAATAGCAAAACATGTCTTAAGGTTCCGTCTGGTCCTGCTTATTAGTAGGCCCACACGGAATCTGCGCATGCAAAAATTTCCGCAGATTTTTAGCCCATCGCTAAGTCTATTTATTTACTTGTGTAAATGTATATTTATTCAATTTTTAAATTAATTTCAGTAATATTATTGACTAGTATGAAAATGTTTATATGATTAATTTACAATTCAGTTTGTAAAATAGTATGTTCTGTCCTTTAGTAGATATATTAAATAAGAGACTTGCTTCGTTTACCAAGTAAGTGTATCTAATTGGGTTTGCATTGTAAACATTACAGGGAGTGCAGAATTATTAGGCAAGTTGTATTTTTGAGGATTAATTTTATTATTGAACAACAACCATGTTCTCAATGAACACAAAAAACTCATTAATATAAAAGCTGAATATTTTTGGAAGTAGTTTTTAGTTTGTTTTTAGTTTTAGCTATTTTAGGAGGATATCTGTGTTTGCAGGTGACTATTACTGTGCATAATTATTAGGCAACTTAACAAAAAACAAATATATACCCATTTCAATGATTTATTTTCACCAGTGAAACCAATATAACATGTCAACATTCACAAATATACATTTCTGACATTCAAAAACAAAACAAAAACAAATCAGTGACCAATATAGCCACCTTTCTTTGCAAGGACACTCAAAAGCCTGCCATCCATGGTGAACGGATCAAAACACTGACAGAATCCATCAACATTGCGTGCAGCAGCAACCACAGCCTCCCAGACACTGTTCAGAGAGGTGTACTGTTTTCCCTCCTAGTAAATCTCACATTTGATGATGGACCACAGGTTCTCTATGGGGTTCAGTTCAGGTAAACAAGGAAGCCATGTCAATTGTTTTTCTTCTTTTAGACCCTTTCTTGCCAGCCAAGCTGTGGAGTACTTGGACGCATGTGATGGAGCATTGACCTGCATGAAAATCATGTTTTTCTTGAAGGATGCAGACTTCTTCCTGTACCACTGCTTGAAGGTGTCTTCCAGAAACTGGCAGTAGGACTGGGAGTTGAGCATAAAACAGTCCATAAAACCTTAGAAAAATCAGTCTTGAGATATTTCTTGGCCCAGTCTTGACGTTTCAGCTTGTGTGTCTTGTTCAGTGGTGGTCGTTTTTCAGCCTTTCTTACCTTGGCCATGTCTCTGAGTATTGCACACCTTGTGCTTTTGGGCACTCCAGTGATGCTGCAGCTCTGAAATATGGCAAAACTGGTGGCAAGTGGCATCTTGGCAGCTGCATGCTTGACTTTTCTCAGTTCATGGGCAGTTATTTTGCACCTTGGTTTTTGGTTTGGTTTTTCCACACGCTTGCGACCCTGTTGACTATTTTGAATGAAAAGCTTGATTGTTCGATGATCACGCTTCAGAAGCTTGGCAATTTTAAGAGTGCTGCATCCCTCTGCAAGATATCTCACTATTTTTGACTTTTCGGAGTCTGTCAAGTCCTTCTTTTGACCCATTTTGCCAAAGGAAAGGAAGTTGCCTAATAATTATGCACACCTGATATAGGGTGTTGATGTCATTAGACCACACCCCTTCTCATTACAGAGATGCACATCACCTAATATGCTTAGTTGGTAGTAGGCTTTCTAGCCTATACAGCTTGGAGTAAGACAACATGCATAAAGAGGATGATGTGGTCAAAATACTCATTTGCCTAATAAAATAGTAAATAAAAGTTAAAAATGTATTATTTATTATATATATATATATATATATATATATATATATATATATATATATATATATATATACACACACACACACACACACATATACAGTATATATATATATATATATATATATATATATATATATATATATATATATATATATATATATATATATATTAGTTATAATATTTTTAAGATTTATTACAATATTCTGCACAGAAATAACAAAAAATGTCCGCAGATTATGTCTGGCCCTACTTAGTAGTCAAGCAATCATGTGACAGCAACATGGTCATGTTAGTCTGCTGAAGTTTAAACTGAGCATCAGAATGGGGAAGACAAGTAATTTAGGTAGTTTCTGATGCCAGACAGGCTGATCTTAGACTGTCATGCGCAATCATTTCTAGTGTTTACAGATAATAGTCCGAAAGAGAGAAAATATCCGGTGAATGGCAGTTCTGTGGGTGAAAATGCCTCGTTGATGTCAGAGGTCAGAGGAGAATGACCAGACTGATTCAGCTGATAGAAAGGCAACTGTAACTCAAATAAACACTCAATACATCCAAGGTCTGCAGAAACATACAACACATCAAACCATGAAGCACATGAGCTACAGAAGAGTTGTGATGCTTCTGTTAGCAATCTGAGGCTATAATTCACACAGGCTCACCAAAACTGGACAAAATAAAGATAAAGTTTGACCAAGTCTTAATTTCTGCAGCAACATTCAGATGGTCAGTTCAGAAATGGATTTATCGTGCATTGTATTTCCATGGCAAACATTGGGCAACATTACACACCAACACAAGTCCATCCCTTTATAAACAGAGCGAACATGAAAATGAGTTTACTTCTCAGAAAGCCTCCAGAATCACCAGATTTCTGTTCAGTACAGCACTGCTGGGATGTGCTGAAATAGGAGATTCACATAATGGATTTGCAGTTGACCAATCTGCAGCAAATGTTTCAGTAGGCACCTTGATGTCAAAATGATTTCATGTCAAACCTTTTTTTGACATGCATAAGCAAATGCCATTTTGACCACCAAAATAGCGACACAACAAGTATTATAAGAGAAGTTTTATCCATCTGAAAGCTTCAATTTCATATTTACACTGGATTTTGTATCGCCATAATGCATGTAAACTACCTTGATGTCAAAACAACATAAAATTGACATCAAACAGCATCAAAAATCAATTACAGGACTGTTCGGTAATCAATTTTTGACAAGCTTTTTGACACCAATGTTAGATGTACGAGAGTACGGTGGCCAAGTGAGTTTATCACACTGCAACTTAAGAAAACACATGAAAATAGAAAAAAACACCAACAAATTAAGAAAACATCTTCTTTGGTTTGACGATTTGCAACACGTTTTCATAACGTGTGTGTTGTGAGTGCATTTTCTGTTTGTGTTCGCGTTGTGAGGATTTGCAGCTCATATGCTGTCAAACCAATCTAAGATGTTTACTTAATTTGCTGGTGTTTGTTGTATTTGCATGTGTTTTCTTAACTTGCAACGTGTGGAGCTCTCTTGGCCACCATATACACTACCTGACAAAAGTCTTGTCATCGATCACAGTTGTAAGAACAACAAATAATAACTTGACTTCTAGTTGATCATTTGGAAAAGTGGCAGAAGGTAGATTTTTGTAATGGATCATCTGTTGAACTGCATCCCAATCATCACAAATACTGCAGAAGACCTATTGAAACCCACATGAACCCAAGATTCTCACAGAAATCAGTCAAGTTTGGTGAAGGAAAAATCATGGTTTGGGGTGACATTTAGTATAGGGTCATGCAAGAGATCTGCAGAGTGGATGGAACATCAACAGCCTGAGGTATCAAGACATCTGTGCTGCCCATTACATTACAATCCACAGGAGAGGGCACATTCTTCAGCAGGATAGCACTCCTTCTCACACTTCAGCCTCCACAGCAAAGTTCCTGAAAGCAAAGAAGGTCAAAGTGCTCCAGGACTGGCCAGCCCAGTCACCAGACATGAACATTATTAAGCATGTCTGTGGTGAGATGAAGAAGGAGGCATTGAAGATGAATCCAAACAATCTTGATAAACTCTGAGAGTCCTGCAAGAATGCTTTCTTTGCCATTCCAGATGACTTTATTAATAAGTTATTTGAGTCATTGCAGAGATGTATGGATGCAGTCCTCCAAGCTCATGGGAGTCATACACAATATTAATTCTTTTTCCACTGCACCATGACTTTATATTCTGTACTGTACATTATTTCTGTTAAAGGTGCTGTATGTAAGTTTTTGACTCTTCTAAAGCATAAAAATACAATAATATGTGTGCAGATATTTAAGAAATATCCCAAGTGAACATACTTGTTTAACTGACAAACAATGCTGAAGTCAGATATTCTGCTTTGAAAATGTTTTTTTCCGTGCCGGAACGATGTCTTTGTTTAGGTAATTTTCACATGCACATGCCAGTTCAGCCAATTATAATTCAGCACCCCGGGTTGCCTTGTTGGAAAACAGCATATTTCATTCATTCATTCATTCAGAAAGACTCTGAAAGCATGCGTCCATGAGCGAAATGCTACAGTGTAGTGGAAAGTATCAGATGTCAAAATGAGACAGATTCAGTTCCACATGACGTTAATTAGCAAATGACATAAATATTAGGAACGTGAGCAGGTTACATCGCGTGTCCTAACAACACGCTGTGACGAGATTGTTATGAGTGATGAGCCATTTGGCTGTTTGCACCACAAAACACGGCAGAAATTTAAATACAGCCTTTCAGACGCACAGAATATGCACTCACTCACAAAACAGTAAGGTTTAGAATCCATTTAATACATGTTAACCCTCTTTAACATCATTAAAGGTGAAGTGAACTTTCTGCTTTCAGTATATGGTAATACACGTCATGTAAAATGCATTCAAACTCACATTGTTAGCATTTAGCACTGAATAAAGCACACGAGGCTTACCTGAGGTGATCTGTCATAGGTTTCTGTTGTTCAGCTGTGAGAAATAGAAGCCGCTTCTAATAAATCAATTCGAGGTGTTGGTTAGAACCAAAACTCCTTTTAATATGGAGAATATTCCCTCAATCGCGTGTCGTTGCTTTTATTTAGAACACAGTTTAAAATCCCTCAAACTGGCAACCCGGCGTACCTTTATTATGATTCAGGACTGCAATACCTAGTTCAACCACTGGGTGTCAAACTTACATACTGCACCTTTAAGTGACAAGACTTTTGTCTAAGCAAAGTCAGACCTTACTGTCCCAATTAAATAATGAAAAGTCAAGACATGATCATATTTTATTTTGGTAAAATAAATGTAATCTAGAGGCCTTTACATTTCATATAAGTCACTTCTGATACCAAATGATCAACTAGAAGTCAAGTTATTATTTGTTGTTCCTAAAACTTGCATAGGCAACAAGACTTTTGTCAGGTAGTGTAGTTGTAAATTTCTTGTAGTTTTGACATCAAGTAGAAAGAACTGAATAGACTTATTTTTTATTTTTTTGGTTTAATGTAGAATGCGAGTGTGCTTCAAAACAATCACAAAATTCATCTTTAAAGATAAAAACATTCAAAACACATGTCTCTCACTTACCTCAGTGTGGAGATCAATGGTTTTGTTGACATCACTCTGCATTTCAGCTGCTTGTCAGATATCCTGTCCAATCAACTGCTCTCTAGAATCTGAAATGCCCTCCCCCTGTACACTATAAATAGAAACTCAAGCTGTAACTGAAACTGGCCACTTGTTCAAACAATAATTATCATCTATACGGTGAATAGGACATAGAGCACAAACACATATAGGGATAAACAAACTGTACTTACTGTTGGGGTGAATGAATTCTGGTTTCATGTTTGTCACACAAAATGCTGTAGTGCACACAGCCTGCTCTAATCCAAAGATTCAAAGGACAAAGTTGACCATCCTATATGGATGATTCTAGAATTGTGGGTACATTTTGCATCTCCAGATAAAGGTCTAGTCTTTTAGTAGCAAAGATGGGCAGAGGATCACCAGTTTGCCAACAAATATGTGAGAAAATGATTTAAAAACAATGTTCCTCAAAGAAAGATATGAAACATTTGGATATTTCAACTTCAACAGTACTTAACATCATTAAAAGATTCAAGGAATATGGAGGAATTTCAGTGCATAAAGGACAAAGGCACTAGCCTAAGCTGAACTACCATGATCTCCGATCCCTCAGGCGCACTGCATCAAGAATCATCATTAATCTACAGTATAAGCGGTATCAGCACATGGGCTCAGGACTACTTTGGCAAACCTTTGTCAAGTACCACAATATGTAGTTACATCCACAAATGCCAGTTAAAACTGTACTGCGCCAAAAGGAAGTCCTATGTTAACAGTGTCCAGAACTGCCGTTAGCTTCTCTGGGCTCGGAGACATCTGGGATGGACCATCACAAAGTGCAAACGTGTACTGTGGTCAGATGAATCAGTGTTTGGTATTTTTTAGGAGAAATGGATGCTGTGTGTGCTTGACCAAAAAAGAAAAGATCATCCAGACTATTACCAGCAACAAGTCTAAAAGCCAGGGTCTGTCATGGTAAGAGGTTGTGTCAGTGCCCTTGGCAAAGGTAACTTGCATTTCTGTGATTGCACCATTAATGCTAAAAGTACATAGAGATTTTGGAGCACAATATGTTGTCTTCTTTTCAGGGACGCCCATGCATATTTCAACAAGACAATGCAAAACTACATTCTTCACACATTACAAAGTTCTGGCTGTATAGGAAGAGGATACAGGTACTTGACTGGCCTGCCTGCAGTCCTGACCTGTCTCCAACAGAGAATATGTGGCACATTTTGGAATACAAAATGTGACAATGAAGACCCTGTACTATTGCCCACCCTAAGACTTTTTTGCAGGAAAAATGGGACAAAATCACAACTGAAACATTTCATCACTGGGTGTCTTCAGTCCCTAAACGTCTTTTAAGTGTTGTGAAAAGGAATGGCAACATTACAAAGTGGTAAATGCTTTAATGTTCCAACTTTTTTCGAAATGTGTTGCAAGAACCAAAATTTGTTTACAGAGAATAGTCCAAAAGAGAGAAAATATCTGGTGAACGGCTGTTCTGTGGGTAAAAATGACTCCACTCTGGTCTTGTAAATTCTTGTTTTGGTGGCAGAGTCCGGACACTAGCTCTGTCTTGTCCTGTAGTGCTCGGCTCGAGTTTTCTTGGGTCGAGCACTTGTTTTCCGTCATTGTGTGTGTCTCTGTGTGCGCACAGGCCGTGCTCTTGTGCTCGTGTTTGTGTTTTGTTCTGTTTGCATTGCGCTGTTTCACTCTCAACATCTCAGTCTGGTTGGTTTTGGTTTCAGTTGGCGCTGAGATGAAACATGCGCGTTGCTTATGTGTGAGCGCACGGTAAGGTGTTCATCTAGCGTGTGTTCGTGTCTTGCGTCTGTTCGTGTTGTCTAAGCACGTGGCTGGATGTTTACATTGTGGCCGCGTGCTTTTTGTGGTGTGCTTCTGTGTTGTCTTGAGAACACGCGGTTAATGAGTTCTCTCATTGGCTGCGTGTTCTAGTTTTGTTTTATGTGAGCGCATGACTTGTGTTGTCTCTTTGTGTCATGTGCTCTCCCGTCTATTGTCTAGTCCCACCCTCCTTGTTAACCCATTATTAGTTTATTAGGTTCACCACTTGAGTTGGCTCCAGCCCCAGAGCCCCCGCCAGTGTCGGCTCCAGCCCCAGAGCGCAGCTCAGTGCCTGTGTTAGCCCGGCTCCTAGCCCTGCCGGCCCCAGCCCGGCTCCTAGCCCTGCCAGCCCCAGCCAGGCTCCTTGCCTTGCCAGCACCACCCAGACGTCTTGCCCTGCCGGCCCCAGCCCGGTTCCTTGCCTTGCCGGCACCACCCAGACGTCTTGCCCTGCCGGCCCCAGCCCGGCTCCTCGCCCTGTCGGCCCCAGCCCGGCTCCTCGCCCTGTCAGCCCCAGCCCGGCTCCTCGCCCTGCCGGCCCCAGCCCGGCTCCTTGCCCTGCCGGCACCACCCGAACGCCTAGCCCTGCTGCCCCCAGCCTGGCCCCTTACCCAGCCAGCTCCCCTCAGGACTCCAGCTCTGCCGGCTCCCCACAGGCCTCCAGCCCTGCCGGCTCCCCACAGGCCTCCAGTCCAGCCGGCTCCTCACAGGCCTCCAGCCCAGCCGGCTCCCCACAGGCCTCCTGCCCAACCGGCTCCCCTCAGGCCTCCTGTCCAGCCGGCTCCAGCCCAGCCAGCTCCCCACAGGCCGCCAGCCAAGCCGGCTCCCCACAGGCCTCCTGCCCAGCCGGCTCCCCACAGACCTCCTGCCTTGTCTCCCCTGACAGATCCTTCCTGGATCGTTCCTCCTGCTCCTCCCTGGTGTGCCCCTCTACCACCCTGGACACACCCTCCGGCTCCACCCTGGCCCCCTGCCGGGGTCCCTGACCCACTGAACTCACCCTGGACTGTCCCTCCTGTCCCACCCTGAACACTTCCTCCTGATCCTTCCTGGTCTTGCCCTCCCATCCCTCCCTTGTTCGTCTTGTTGGGTCTGGCTTGGCTCCCCTTCCACTTCATGTTGTCTTGCCTGTTCACTTCCCTGTCTTGCGTTTGTTGATGTTGCCTGTTTTGTTGTCTTGTGGCGTTTCTTGTCTGTCTTGTACCTTGTTGGATGTTCCCATTATGTTCCCAGGTGGCGTCCCTTTTGGGGGGCTAGTGTCAGGGTTCTACCATTCTGGTCTTGTAAATTCTTGTTTTGGTGGCAGAGTCCGGACACTAGCTCTGTCTTGTCCTGTAGTGCTCGGCTTGAGTTTTCTCGGGTCGAGCACTTGTTTCCGTCATTGTGTGTGTCTCTGTGTGCGTGCCGTCGTGAGTGCGCACAGGCCGTGCGAGCTCCCGCTTGATGCGGACGCGCGTGGACTGTGCGTGCTTGTGACGAGTGCGCGCTCTTGTACTCGTGTTTGTGTTTTGTTCTGTCTGCATCGCGCTGTTTCACTCTCAGCGTCTCAGTCTGGTTGGTTTTGGTTTCGGTTGACGCTGAGATGAAACATGCGCGTTGCTTATGTGTGAGCACACGGTAAGGTGTTCACCTATCGTGTGCTCGTGTCTTGCGTCTGTTGGTGTTGTCTAAGCACGTGGCTGGATGTTTACATTGTGGCCGCATGCTTTTTGTGGTGTGCTTCTGTGTTGTCTTGAGAACACACGGTTAATAAGTTCTCTCATTGGCTGCGTGTTCTAGTCTCGTTTTATGTGAGCGCATGGCTTGTGTTGTCTCTTTGTGTCATGTGCTCTCCCATCTATTGTCTAGTTCCACCCTCCTTAACCCTTAACCCATTATTAGTTTATTAGGTTCACCTGTTTGTGTTAATTTACTTCTGCTTATAATCTCCTTATGTCTGCTGTCCTGTGCCAGTTCGTCACCGATTATTTCCATGTCCTGTTGCACCAGCCTTGTCCAGCCCAGTCAAGTTTGTCTTCGCCTTATTATTAATGTTTTCCCCCTCTGGGTTGTTTATTTTGCTGTTTGTTTTATTTCATTATTAATAAATACCCTTATTATTCTGCACCTGAGTTCTCGCTCCTTTTCCCCACCACAAATCATGACAGATTCAGCTGATAGAAAGGCAACTGTAACTCAAATAAACACTCAGTACATCCAAAAGTGAAAGTAAATTTAGAAATCACTTTCTTTTTTATTTGAGTTTTGCACATCGTCCAAACTTTTTCTGATTTGGGGTTGTAAAAACAATACATTTGTCTGTGTTTGGGGACATTCTGTTTTGAAAATATTAACTTAAAGTCTGATGTAAAAAGAAAATGTGTAATTTGCTCCAAGTAATGTCACTTACTTTGGTGGGAAACTCTGGAAGGCATTGAGTCATGTCATTTATTCTTCTTCCATTAATTTGTCCAAAATGTTAAGGGTATAGATACACCAACATTTGTCAACTCTGAGAAATTCACTGAAATATCACAAAAACAATTTTTAAATACTAGAATATGATAAATTACATACAATTCTCTTTTATAGATATGCAATGGTTTGAGGTTAGCAGCACAAAATGGTGGAAAATGTCAACTCCGTTCATTTTACTGTTATTACACATTTGTATCCTGTTTATCATTCCAATTCAAGGAAAATTAATTGAAACACTTGAAATGTCCTTTCAATTCTTGAATCAGTCATGTGAATGTGAGTGCAGGCCACCAAACATAACAAACCTGCTAATATCTAATGCTAATAGACATATTTTATAGTCACATGGAGAAGATTAGAAGGAAACAGACTCGGCATTGCTATTGGCTCAGTGGCTGTCATAAGCTGTCAAAAGTTAAAAGAGCTAAGTTGAGTTTTAAAGAAATGCTATTGGCTATTTCAAAAAAGAGGGAGGAGCTGATCAACATGCCCTGGCCTGTCTTTATGTTTCAGTTTCAATTAAAGGTGCAGTAGGTGATCTGCCAAAATGCTAACTGGTTAGCATATAATTTTTGGACGGCAGGAGAAGGACTGTGTTTCAAAGCCAGACTGTGTTTTTATGCCTTACCCAGAATATAAAAATACATATAAACACATTTAGATAATTTACTTTAATCATTACTATTGTACTGTGAAGAGACTTTTAAACAGCACAACAAAAAATGTTTCTGAAGACAATCACCTACTGCGCCTTTAAGTAAACACTGAACAATGATGTCTGTTTCAAGGCACAGCAAGAGATTTGAAACCCTTAAATGTGCTAAAAATCTTTTAGTAACAAAGTAAATGTCAGCACTAGTGCTTTAGTAGCACTAGCAAATGTAATAAATATTTTGTTATGATTTTCAGTCGTGAAAATTTGATATACATTAAATATACATTCTACATGAGGTGAAAAAGGGAGTGCTTGGTTTGTTTTGAGTTGATTTGGTCATGTCGGCTGTTAAAGGAAAGAATATGGTACTTACAGCATGTAAAATAAATGGAGGAAAAAGACACAAATGAGTACTTAAACTGACACATCAGACACACTCTTTGATTAAGTGTGTTTAAATGATGAAATATGATCCAGTTTATCCTCAATAAACATCAAATATAATGTTTTGAGCGTGGCACTCGGTTTTTGTATTGTATTTGCTATTATTACGGGCATATTACTTATGAGGCACATTTTATTAAGAGCAAACAACAATATTTCTTTGTTAAATAAAAATTCTGAATACCCATTCAGCTTAAAGGAGATTAATATACCTTTGTTCATGTTATTATATATTGTATAAACGTATCTGTGAATGACTTATTTTCTAGTGTGAACATTTAAAATGAACATAAATCTAATAATCTAATAATTTTATATAATGTATTAATAAGCTCATTAAAATCTGCAATTATAAATAAATGGTTAAATAAGTTAATTACTGTATTTAACAATTTTACATATGAAGAGTTAAAAAACCTCTAAATGTCATCTGAAATTTCCTTCAAAAAATAAAAAATTTTCTCAACCTCCTATGTTTATGTGAAGTTATTTCACTTTACAGGCAATGAAAATACCCTATTTATCGACATAAAATGAAAATGACTTAACCTGCGCTCAAAAACTTTTTTTTTGATCGTTCAAATGAGCTGAAACAACACAATTCTTGAGATTTCATTGGGATAACTTACTTTTTTATGTTCAATCTACATAAATTTGTTAAAAGTGTTACCTTAATCAATTTGTGTTGTGACAACATGAACGAATTGTGTGGAAACCTGCATTTTGTACCCACAAGAGCCTGAGAAAAATGCTAATTTTAAAAGAAAAGTTTACATGGCATTTACAGGTTTTTGCATCTGAACTCTTCATATATATTTCAGTAATGCAGTTAAGAACATATGCACAAACAAATTAGTACAACTTAGTAAAGCAAGTCATTCAAAATACGCATCAACAGGCTTATGTGACGCTCTCTAGAAAAATGATCTTATTTTTTTTAATTACATGCAATTTTTCAGTCACATTTAGTAAAGTCAATAGATGTTTTAGAATATGTTTACCCTTAACAAACATGTATTTCAATGAACGACAGTCATGTTTGCTTATCAATGTCAGATGAGATTGTGTTGTTTTTGCATCTGATAAAGTAAACCATCGCTGCATAGAACTTTTCATCTCTAAATCCATACACAAGAGGACTGACCGCTCTAGAAGTGATGCTGAATGCCAGGAAGTTTATAAATCGTACAGTCAGATATGACTGAATATCATACTGCATGACCACAGACTCAATGTAAGGGCACATCACCTCCGCAGTGCATAAAAACAGCTGAAGGATGTGCAGAGAAATAGTGCGCTGCCCTTTCGACGCAGATTTCTTATTGTCACCAGATGCGGCACGAGCAGCGAGATAAATCATTACATAGCAAAAAATCTCAATTATTAAAATAACCACGAGCCCCACAATATACAACAAACCCCTGGCGAACACGCGGATCTTTTCAGGGATCATAATCTCATAGTGGCAGTGTGTGAGCTGAGTCAAGTATTCATGCGAGGCCGTGCTGACGAGAATGAACATGTCAATAAACGGGTTTATGGAGCTCACGATCCAGATCATTAAAATCACCATGAAGGCTCTTCTGGAGGTGGAGATGGCATGGTGTCTTAGAGGCAAGCAAATGGCCACATAACGCTCCACACACATGGCGCCGACGGTCAGAGGTGCACTTACTGCAACCGTTTCCATAAACATGCAAACAGGGATACAGAACTGCAGAGGTAATAAAACTAGGTTGTATGATAAAAGCACCACAAAGTCTGTCAAAAGAAGAAACATTAGGTCAACTAACAAAGAGTGTCCGAACAATATATAGCGCATTTCAGTTGTGAAAGTCTGTTTTTTGGAGAATATGAGGAGCATGAGGAAGATGAGGT
Source organism: Danio kyathit (assembly GCA_903798195.1). Classification (NCBI taxonomy): domain Eukaryota; kingdom Metazoa; phylum Chordata; class Actinopteri; order Cypriniformes; family Danionidae; genus Danio; species Danio kyathit. The sequence goes on along the minus strand of LR812533.1, from coordinate 18,832,356 downwards.
AGATGAAAGGCCACACTATGACCTGCGTCAGCGCCACTGAGATGTTCCTCCGGACGGGGTCCACCTGAATCAGCTGCATCTGCTCATCGCCACTGCTGTTATGAAGGGACATTCTGCACACATCTGACAATAAAAAAGAATGAGCAGCAATAACATAAATACAAATAATACTTAAAATAAAATGATTAGGTACATTTTCAATATGTTTCAAATGCAAAGAATGGACTTTGAAAGATATGATACATATGTTATAATCTTCCTGTAACATTTACTGATTCAGTCCTGGTCATAACTTTACCTGCATGAGCCACTTGGTGAATTATGCTTTATAACAGACATTTATATAGAGTTTGACAGAGATAAACTCTGAGTGATGCTAGTGTAGCTGATGACATCTAGAGCTAAGTTTAGATTTGCCTGTGTGTTGGGAATTGGTGTGAAGCTCTGAGGCATGGTCATATTTAATACAATCGATTTATACAGTAAAGAATAAAATACAAAATGTAAAATATGGACTTTTTTGTGTGTTTTTTATATGAGAAACCTTTTGCTTTCGCAAAGAAACATTTAATGAAAAGTTTTCAAAGAAGCATTTTTTCAGAGCATGAAGAACATTTGAACAATCAAAAGAACCTTTAAAAAACCTGTTGTGAAATTTTCATGAATATTATACACTACCTGACAAAAGTCTTGTCGTCGATCCCAGTTATAAGAGTAACAAATGATAACTTGACTTCTAGTTGATCATTTAGAAAAATGGCAAAAGGTAGATTTTTCTGATGAATCGTGTTCAACTGCATCCCAATTTTCACAAATACTGCAGAAGACATATTGGAACCAGATAATAATCCAGATAATCTTGATGAACTCTGGGAGTCCTGCAAGAACACTTTCTTTGCCATTCCAGATGACTTTTATAAGTTAATGGAGTCATTGCAGAGATGTATGGATGCAGTCCTCCAAGCTAGTAGTCATACACAATATTCATTATTTTTCCACTGCACCATGACTTTATATTCTGTACTGTACTTTATTTCTGTTAAGTGATGAGACCTTTGTCTAAGCAAAGTCAGACCTTACTTGTTCTAATTAAATAATTAAAATTCAAGACATGATCGTATTTTAATTTGGTAAAATAAGCGTAATCAGAATTATTAGCCCCCTGAATTATTAGCACCCCTGTTTGTTTTTTTCAGAGAGAAGATTTTTTCAACACATTTCTAAACATAATAGTTTTAATAACTCATTTTTAATAACTGATTTATTTTATCTTTGCCATGATGACAGTAAATAATATTTTACTAGATATTTTTCAAGAAACTTCTATACAGCTTAAAGTTACATTTAAAGGCTTAACTAGGTTAATTAGGTTAACTAGGCAGGTTAGGGTAATTAGGCAAGTTATTGTATAATGATGGTTTGTTCTGTAGACTATCAAAAAAAAAATTAGCTTAAAGCTTAATTAGCTTAAAATGGCTTTTAAAAAATTAAAAACTGCTTCTGTTCCAGCCGAAATAAAACAAATAAGTCTTTCTTCAGAAGAAAAACTATTATCAGACATACTGTGAAAATTTCCCTGCTCTGTTAAACATCATTTGGGAAATATTTAAAAAAGAAAAAAAATTCAAAAGGGGGCTAATAATTCTGACTTCAACTGTACATTATCCCACTTATTACACAATTACTTGTCACAAAAGTAAACAACTAGACACAACACATTGATCTGAGCTCTTTATTTAAATGTAAAACTTGGAGAAATAAAAATGGCTTAATGCAGCCCACATTAATCTATGTATTATTCAGTAACAAAATGGCAGCAAACAGTCAAGAACAGTGCTGTGACAGATAAGCAAATAAAATTGTGTAAGAATATACTCACTCCATAAAAATTCTAAATTTTCCACTTTTATATTTTGTCCAATTTTCATTCAAATTGATTTAGATTATCTTCAAAACAAGCTGACATAAATGTATGTCATTTAAGTCTATTAATCTAACTTTTGGATCAACACAGGCTCATTCTGAAAACTATATACAGTTGGTCAGTCAGTCAGACGACAGCGGCCTCTGGTGGATTTACGTGAGAACAGCAGGCGCGATGACACTCGCGACCGAAATTTGATATCTCAAAAAGCATACACAGCGGCCTCTGGTGGATTTGCAAAAACAAAAACTGCAAAAAAAACTTACATCCTGGGACATATTTGGTGCTCTCCAGAAATGTATATAGCGGTACGTTTTCAGAATAAGCCTGGGTTGTTTTGGATACACAAATTTGAGCAATAAACACCACACCACAATAAATGTTACTATATAATACTATCACCCACAGAACTAGTTGTCAAAAATATTGACATTTTTGGTTATACTCAGGGCTTTACATTAACACCTGCCAAATGCAGGTAGATTTCATCAGACAGCCGCTCCCACTAGCCACTTTGGCTGGTTGAAAATCATTTTTAAATTCTAGTTTTCTTAAAAGCAGGATTCGACAATAAAGATGGCCCAACATGCATGCAAATGCGATCTTAGAATCGAGAAGCAGCATGACTGACAAAAAATAATTGTGTTCGCGCGAGCAAAAGAACGCAGGTGAATACCAAATGAGAGAATGATCACTCGCGCCAACAGCTGATGTGATGCGTGTGACTGTTTAAAACGTGTGCACGCTCCCGTTTCCTTGCTTGAAGCAACCGTGCCTAGAAACGCAACTGGTGTGATTGGTTCTCTTTCAAATATACTAGACAAAAAGTTATGCTCATGCACCCACACTCTCGCTGCTTTCAACAGCTTCAGATTTGTCTTTTTGTAAGCAGCACCGGTTGCTTTCGCTTTAACCATTATTTGATCAGATTATTAAAAGGTCTAACATTAACCGTGTGTGCGTGATCATCCATCATTCATTGTCACACAATATGTCAGTTACCTGCTTTCTTTTGCTTGCAGTTATTTTTGTTAATGTGGTTTAATTATAGATTCTTTTTACAATAACATTGCTTTAATAGGATATTAACTTCCCATTTATGTGTAGTTAATGGCTGATCTGGGACCTTTAGGGACAGATTGCTGTGCATATTTTAGATACATGACAACAATTATATATTTTTTTATGTCAACTGTTTTTTTTTTTTTTAAAGACACGTTTTGTTAAATAAAAAGTATAGTATAAAGCTATATTTTGCTACATTTAAAACATTTTAAATGTGTGGCTAAGAAATAATTATTTAGACTCTGTTGGTGGTTTGAGATAAATTTGGTAAATCCTTAATTTTGAGCTCTGAAAAGTCATGTGAAATAAAAGCTAATTGCAATACGACACTATGTAACCATAATCCATTTGCTTATGCTCATTGAGTAAACTCATACACAACACACAAAAAGTGTAATGAATGAGGAGGCATGTGGACATAAACAACATCTAAATCAAGTAAATTGAGCGTGTCAAAATCAATATTTTTTTTTACAACAAAATTGTGGCTAGTGAAAATAGTGAGTGGCAAGTAATGTTGGAAAACTACTAGCCACAGTGGCTGGTGATCAAAAAAGTTAATGTCAAGCCCTGGTTATACTTCTGAACATTTTGATGAAAAATCACCAGAATGGTCTCTTTAAATTTGGCCAGAATTTATTTAGAGGTGCCCTTGCTATAATGTAACTATTCTTTAAACTACTAAGTTCTAATGATACATTGCATGTACTTTCTATGGTTAGGCGGATGAATTCAGGTTAGTAGCATGTAATTTATGGATAACTAATTGTAATTACCATAGAATGTACACTGAACATGTGTAACAAGGACACCTCAAAAAAGTACTATCTTAGATCCATTCAAACTGAGTCAAACTATTATCCTGATTTTATGCATTTTATGAACCACTTTTGCATTATTATGAAAGTTGCTATAGGCACAGACTATATTATATTGGCAGCAGTGCACTGGAGAAATGCTGCACAAAACTGCTGTTTGATTAGTTTGGGATGTTGTTATCTTGAAATATAGTTAGACTCCTTCAAACTCATATAAAACCACTGGTCTGATTCATCATATCATCTTCAAAGCAATAATATTAGTACAAATATGTAGGTTTTGTGTTGAATAAAATCGTTTTGGTTTACTACTACATAAATGAATTGAATGGCCTAATAATTCTCTAATATGAAGGACAGTTGCATTACTTTAAGATCTAAACCTTGTCATGAAATATGCACTGTGGGTTTAGTGAAAATGTGTGTTTCTTTGAATGTATGAATATATGTTGCCATGTTGATTAAACGGGCCGCACTTGTCCTCGTGTATTTATAATAATCGACCTGTCAAATTATAAGATTTATTTATTTACACATTTTAGTAGAGTGTGATGCATAACGTAATAGGGGCTCACCTTTCATCATAACAATAATTAAGATCATTTTGCAACTATTATTAATATTTAAACATGTCTCATTAGAAAACCTGTGTAAACTCCTGGGTATTGTTGTTTTTATTGCAGTTTAACCAAAACATTTCCACAATAATGACATGAGGACCTCTGGGGCCTAATCAAGGCACTAAGCAGTACAACACACAGCTCTGGATTACAAACAAACTTGACAGATGCATATTTACTGTCAGTAATGATGTCTACACCTTCTGACCCATATTCTAATACCACACACTACATTGTAGATTATAGATTATACTACGCTTTTGCCATCCTTAATTCTTTGTGGCATAGATTGAACAAAGTGCTGGAAACAGGTCTTTTATTCAAGATATATTTTAAGAGTTTTATTCAATATTGACACAATAATCTCACACAGATGTTGTGGATTTACCAGCTGCGTATCCATGATGCAAATCTTCCATGTTACCACATCCAAAATGCATCTATTAGTGGTGGTTATTAGCAACTTGCAACTATTTTCATCCTGTCACTTTCATTAACATTGAAAACTAGACATTGAAAACCTGTAAAGGGGACCTATTATGCCTCTCTTACAAGATGTAAAATAAGTCTCTGACGTCCCTAAAGTGTGTATGTAAAATTTCAGCTTAAAATGTTTCACAAATAATGTTTTATAACTCTTTGAAACTGCCCCTTTTAATTGTGACATTTTGATGACTGTCCCTTAAAATTCAAGTGAGATTGTGCTCTTTTCAATAGAGAGCAGAGTTACTAATGCCTATGTGTCAGCATAGTGGCAGATTTGAAAACAAGACTAACTTCCTATGCTAATGAGGGAGAGATTGTCACTAATGAGCGGGGCTTTCTCACTCTGATGACATGTACAAAAGGAGAATGTCAATCAAAGTGTTTTTGTTTTATGAAGCATCATTATAAACATAAAATCAATAATTTTTTACCTATAGAAGCTGACAATAATCACAGACTGTTGCCACACAACTGTGTTTAAACCCTTATAAATGGGATTTTTCGCATAGTAGGTCCCCCTTAAAAGTGGCAAATAGGCATTTGGCATTAGCATCCATTTTAAGTTTATTTTTAAGAGCTATGATGACGGAGGGCTACTTAATATCAAGTTAAGACTGTGAATTTCATACACTTTGCAGAATAGTCCAAGAGAAAGTTTGGGATGTAGAGGTAGAACTGCCGTCATGCAGCATGAAAAACTAGCTAGATAATACCAGACAACTCATGAATCTAAACTCGTTTGCCAATAATCATAATAATAGATTCATTATTGTAGCCTAATATACTTCTGGTCCTAATTTACACAAAAAAAAAATGCTTATGTGGAAATAGTTTATTAATTGTTGTCAGGTTAGACTACTGTAAAAATAAAATGTTGTTTTTCTGTCAGTTGGCATTAAGACTGAAATATATATATTTAAAAGAAATAAAAATAAAACAAAACTAGAGAATAATAGTTCTTTATTTTGATGGTCCATTTGAGTTTTAGTAGACTGTCTGCTTAATATCTGTTGATACTGCTCCTTCAACAGATATTTAACTGACTTTGCAAGTACATGTTGAAGGAATATTTGATGATATTAATAGTTTAATTCTGTTTTTAACTAATTACATGAACTTATGCTGATGTGCTTATCCTCATATAACCTTATGTGCTTAACCTCATATAATTTTGCTCCATAACAGCTGTACCTTTGTGTGACTGATAGTGATAACCGAGAAGTTAACTCCTTGGTACTTGTTATCAACGAAATGTTACATCTCTTCTTCCAGAGTGTGCTCATTTACAGGAACAATCACGGACGGGAGGGGCTCAAGCTCACTCTCTTGCAGGCTCTGTTGTGTATATGCCTAACTTTTTCTCTGCAGATTTGCTGTTCTACCTAACAACTGATGATTGAACTGATCTGGATAGAGGATCTTTCTTACTGAAGCGCCCCCGGGTGGGGCCGAAGAGAAATCGGCAATATATACTTGGCTGCGAGATTTAGAGAGTATTGTGGAATGCCCACATGTAAACCTCATACTTTAAAGGGTTTATTCTGCAGCCCAGAGCGCTCTGTATGCTTTATCCATTTGATTGATTAAATTAATTTAAACTTATTTGAAGCCTCTGACCGATCCTGATTTGAACCTGGGGGACTAGGGAAGTCCAACAATGTCAACTTACAAGAACCCTAACCCTAACCCCAATCCTGACCCCAACCTAACAGTCTACTTATAATCTAATGAGAAATAGTTGGCATGTAGATTCAATGTAACTTAAATTCAACAAACGGACCAGACAAGAATGTCAGGCCATGTTGTCAGGCCCACTGCTTCCTGTGCATTGTCTGCTGTGTTTTGAAAATTGCAGTAGCATATGCAAATTCTAATAAGAAGAAACGTTAAAAAACACTTTTTTGAAGCCTCTGTGTTAAAAACACACACAAGATGGCTCAATTTGTAATTAGAGTGAAGTGTTCAATACTTATACAAAATACTTTTTAGCAGCTCCTCTTATCTGTTACATCCCCTCACACCACTAAGCAACCACCTTATCAAACTGTAAAAGTGTAAAACTGTTTCAAATATGAATATGAGAGTTCTAAAAATGTGGATACGTACCCCTGTCTATCTTTTCTGGAGAGTGTGAATTATATAGCCAGACATACGTCACCTCCGTGTGAATGGCTTTTTCAGTGTTACCAGTTTGTCCAGTAGCTCGCCATGTACGTTGGTGGACATGGGATGCGGAGCAGAAATTGGCTGTGATGCTGGGGTTTGAGTCTGGTGAAGAACGGTTCCAGAAAGCAGGTAAAACAAAAGCCAAAAAACAATAAAATAAATAAATAAACATCAGGCTGAAGAATGGTGAAATCACAAGACCGTGACGGCTTTTCTTTTTCTAGATTGCTTTTGAAAACACTTAGACTAGCAAGCTGAAGTGTAAATTGCACCCTCTGGCGGATTTATGCGAGAAGTTTGAGATCATCAAAAAGCGTACACAGCGGCCTCTGGTGGATTTGCAAAAAACAAAAACTGTGAGCAGATGTACCTCCGGTTACGTATTTCACTGTCCCAGGAAATGTAGACCTGGGTACGTATCCGCAATAAGCTTGGGTTACAAAATATACCAACTGATGCATTTGCAATGGATAATTTTAAGTCATAGTACGGCTTTTAATTGCTGCATTTGTCCAATGACTCTCCAGTACTAAAATCTATCCTACTTAATGAACTTATCCTTAAATTGTGAACGTTATGCTGTGCTCAACAGTCAACAAAGATGTTTGCCTGAACAGACAAAGTACAGATCATACTTTATTAAAAAATCCAAATGTGTTGCTCATGTGTTTACAGTTGCAGTATTAGTAATTAAGTATCAGTAAAGTTTCTTCTCATATAGACAGTTGAACTCTGAATTATTAGCCCTCCTGTACATTTTTTCCTCAATTTCTGTTTAATGGAAGGAATAATTTTTTCAACACAGCTCTAAACATAATAGTTGTAATAACTCATTTCTAATAACTGATTTTTTTTGTCTTTGCCATGATGACAGTACATAATATTTTACTATAGATACCTTTCAAGATACTAGTATTCAGCTTAAAGTGCAATTTAAAGGGTTGTTAAAAATTTGAGGTGTCTTTTTAAACTGATATTCTGTTGTCCCCATAGAGCAGGAGTGCCCAAACTCAGTCCTAGAGAGCCGTGTCCAGCAGAGTTTAGCTCCAACTTGCCTAAATACACCTGTCTGGAAGTTTCTAGTGTACTTAGTAAGAGCTTGATTAGCTGGTTCAGGTGTGTCTAATTGGGGTTGGGACATCAGCCCTCCAGGACCGAGTTTGGGCACCCCTGCTATAGAGGCTAGACAGCAATATCATTACATAACTCCTGCTATCATTACATAACCTCTGCTAAAATTTGCTTGTCCAATAAAACTTATAAATAAAATCACATAACTTTTCTTCCTGTACAGAAAGTTTAACAAAAAAAAGTTGATGTCCTTTAAGGTCCCAGACGAGGGCTTGGTTCTCTGTGGGCTAGTGTTTATTAAACATATTTACCTCATTAGAGAGCACTTCTGTGTGGTGCAGATATCGCTCAGGGGATTAATCAGAGACACAGATCATTAAATAAACATTTGCTTTGCGGCGTGGTTCGGTTCAACCCACAAAGGGATCGAGCAACTCGGCCTTGTGTTGCATCATTGCCAAACAATTAGAAAGCACACAAATTACACTGATATGCAAAGCTGAGGTTTACCACTGATGGCTCTTCTAATCGCATAATTAGTCACATGGGATTTGACTCGGTTTTGGTCAACACAACAGTTTTCCGTGATGCACATCTGATACTCAGGGATTTTCGACTAGGGAAGACGTCACACTATTAAACAATTCAACTCACATCTATAATAATTACTTCATTTAATGGGACCTTTGATTTTTATAATAACATGTTAAATTTGCTACTACACTCAAAAAAACTTATCACTGCTGCTTGTTCAAACAACCTGTATAAAATGAGCTGAATCTACACAATTCTTGTCATTTCTTTGGCCAGTTTATTTGTTTTTTGTTCAGTCCACTTAAATTTGTAAACCATTAAGTTAACTTAAGCGTTTTGTGTTGGGACAAGATGAAGGAATTGAGTGGGTCCAACTACCTGGTTAGGGGGCTTATATGGCCTGAGTGGTATGGTACGGTACGGTTCAGTTGGGTACACTTTTATGGCTGTTTCCACTCTCAAAAGGTACCTAAAAGGTAACCGTACCATAGCACTTTTTGGGTACTCTTTGCAAAGGGTATCTAGCCCAGCAAAAGTGTACCAAAAGGCAGAGCTAGATGCACAGCGGAATGCTATTGGTTTACAGAGATACGTCACTTGCTCGTGTAACAAGCCAGAATGAAAACAAAGGAAGCACCATGTTTTAAATACACAGCCGAGACATTACACCGTAATAATATATACATATAATAACGAGCCATGGTCGACCCAAGTTCAAACAAACCTTGTCGTCGTCTTGATGAACAGCCACAAAGCAAAGAAGAAGAGCAAATTCTACTCTGTGCCCTGTAGTTTGTTACAACGCTGTCTAAAGCGCGAGTGGTTTCACTTTCTTGCTTTTACTCGTGTGCATGTCTATATTTGAAATAACGAACTTATTAAGCTGGAGATAATAATGTGCGCGTGATTATTGAAGTGCTTCTGACATCCGATCTCGTCAGAAACGAACAAACGTGAGAGTGAAGCGCAGAAAAACAAAGGAGAATCCCAAAAAAACAAAGGAGCAAATGGTTCTTTCAGCAAACATGAACAAACTGCCATCTTTAACTGTCATCATCACCTTTTGGTCTATTATAAACTCTGAATGACAGAATTACTCTCTAACAGAGGATACACGTGCTGCCAAAGATTAAAGATACAGATGAGAGGTTTGCACTATAGGCTATACGTTGTGTGTTGTTTTTGAACCATATAAGGACTAAATGTATGCTGTGTAGTTTTTAACATGTCTGGTATCATATCAGAGACTGTAAGGGTCTGTATGTGTTCATATATGTTGCATTTATTTATTTATTTGACATAATTGCAGACGTTACAGTAGGCTATTTCGCACTGTCTTTGATCTGCAGTTATAATCAAATCATGTTCATAGAAAGGTTAGTAATGAACATTTATACACAATTATTTATGTGTATAAAGCATCTGTTTTGTGAGAAGTGCTTCTCATATGATATGTGAACGACCCATACAACTTTACTTTGACATTTCCTCAAGCGAGAATGACATTGACTGAAACTTTCTGCCGTTGGTACCCTTTTAGCAGTGGAAACGCAAACCTGATAAAGGTGACCCGTATTGACCCGTACCGTACCGTACCGTACTGTAGAAGCTTTGAGTGTTGGCAGCTTAATTAGCAAAAAAGCAATTTGTTGCTTTGCTCAGTGAGCAAAAACATGTCCTAAAATTAGTTCTGAGATCAGTCTCAATAAAACTAGGAGACTTCAAAATGTACAACACATAATAGACATACATGATATTATCAGACCTTTGAGTTTAAGATAAATAACAATACAATGTATTTAAACTTTTATTTGATAAAATAACCAATACAAATTTAGTTGGACCAACACAATTGCATTTAATTGTGTTTATTTTTTAGTTGGTGCTAAACAAATTTATTGGATGAAAAGCCTGCCCTCGATTAAATTGAGTTCACCCAATGAGTTATTTTTAGTGTACTTCACACACTGAATAAAATGATTCATTGGATTTACTAATTTTTTTAAGGTTTGTGGTTGGAAACAATTGATATGGGCTGGATTTAAACAAACAAATCAAGTTGAACACTACTACATTTCATTTTCTTTGTTTAAATTCAGCCCATATAAATTGTTTGCAACCACTTACCTTAAAGAATGTAGTAAATCCAATGAATATTTCTTTTCAGTGCATGTCAAATAGTAGCCTTAAGAGTGTCCATATTGGGTTCACATTAAGTGGAACTGAACCAGATTGCCTTTTCACCATTTTACTTTTCACACCTGTGGTTCGGGGTCATTTTGTCTATATCACGGGCAACTCATGACTCTTTGTAGAATTTTTTTAGCAGCTTTAGTTCACTCAAAAAAAATATATATATATATATATATTTGGTGTTTGCTTAAACTACTTATTTAAAATGAGCTAAAACAACACAATTCTTAAGTTTTTTGGGGGACAACAATGTTCATTTGACCTAATTTTGTAAAAGCTAATAAGTTATCTTAATTCCTTCATGTTGTGGCAACACAAATTGATTGTGTGGAACCCAACACTGTTCCTTTTTTGCATCACACTGATTGCTCTGGTCTGAGCGGTTTGAAACAAATAAAAATACAGTCCACATCACTCGTTTGCCAGGCATTCCATTGACAGTGTTGGGGAAAGTTACTTTGGAAAGTAGTGCATTACAATATTGAGTTACTCCCCAAAAAAGTAACTACGTACTTAGTTACTTTTTATGGTAAGTGTAACCAGAGGATGTGACACTGATAACAGGGGTGAGGATCCAAATGCAGGTTTATTAGCAGGTCAGGCAAGCAACGGTCAACACAGGGGCAAACAGATGTATACGGGCAATCCAGAGTCGTAGTCAATATAACAGGCAGATGGTCACAAGGCAGGCAGCAGACAGGAATAAAACAAGAAAACAAGGCAAGGACCAAAAACATGGCAAAGCAAGACAAAGGAAAATGCGTTGTTGTGTCACTATACAAATAACAAGACTCAGCAACTTCTTTGCGTTAGTGTGCTGTGCAGTAATCAGTCCAAAAGCAGCTTCTGCTGTGAGTGTCTAATCAATGGTGACTTGGAGCAGGTGTGTGTGTGTGTGTGTGTGTGTGTGTGTGTGTGTGTGTGTGTGTGTGTGTGTGTGTGTGTGTGTGTGTGTGTGTGTGTGTGTGTGTGTGTGGCATGACTGGGTTTTGTAGTCCATATGAGGCAGGATTTGTAGTTCATGTGAATGTGAGTGTTTACCAGCGATCTGAACAGGCAGAATCGTTGGTGATCGTGACAGTAAGTAATGTGTTACGTTACTTTTGAGTCCTGTAAGGCTCTGGCCTGCCATCTTTGTTTCTGTCTGTTCCCAATGGGAGCAAATTCCCTCATTGAATGCATGATTTAATGTTATTTATATTCAGCAATTTATTTTTTAAAGCTTATTAATTTAAATAAAAAGTAACTTGCATTACATTTTATTTAAAGTAACGCAAATATTTTTATTGATTCTTTTAAAGTAATGCATTACTTTAATCATTACTTATCATATTATGTAACTTGAGTTACTTGTAATGCATTACCCCAACACTAGTCATTGAATGTATTTCCTAAACTGCTTTTCGATTGGTCCGAATTAACTTGCAAGTACATTGCTATGTGAAACTCCCAAAAAAAGCTGACAAACAACAAGACACTTGTTATTCTGGAAAGACTACTGCGCTGGCTGTATGTATTACTGGTCTTTTAAAATGTATTTTAGCCAAACTATACATTTTGAAGCTAAAGAGTAGATACGGCTGGAAAACAATGTTGTAATGGTGTTTTGTTGCAAAAGCGGAGTCAAGAAACACTTGCACTTATCCCATAATGGACAGCTCATCTACAGCTGGTTTAATTAAGAAATATGCAGTAATTTTGCAGTTGGGTCTGTCAGAGTTCATATTATGATCTCACCACAGACAAACTGCTTTAGTGTTTGTTTGAAAGCATATCAAGACCACCTCTTCAAGCAGGTCCCAGTACGCATGTTTGGTCTGCATTTGGTGAGCACTTAAGTACAATTGCTTCAATCAAACATGCTCAAATGAGCCCCACCAAAAGGGAAAACAAACTCAAGTGCTAAATGAGGCAAGTGGGAAAGCACCCTTAGTACAGCTCTCTTGGTTATTTTGGTCAGGATTACAAAGAATAAAAAATGATACATTGTGTCCTGTTTTTAGTCCGTTTAGATGTTAATCCATATTGTGTTCATAATTAAGTGGAACTGCAGCAGAGTTGCTGGGCGATGCAGTGGCAGAGTGGTCAGCACTGTCGCCTCACAGCAAGAAGGTCGCTGGTTCGAGCGTCGGGAGGGTCAGTTGGCATTTCTGTGTGGAGTTTGCATGTTCTCCCCGTGTTGGCGTGGGTTTCCTCCATGTTCTTTGGTTTCCCCCACAAATCCAAAGACATGCGGTACAGGTGAGTTGGGTAAGCCAAATTGTCTGTAGTGTATGTGTGTAAATGAGGGTGTATTGGTGTTTCCCAGTGATGGGTTGCAGCTGGAAGGGCATACGCTGGGCATACGTTAAACATGCTGGATAAGTTGGCAGTTCATTCCGCTGTTGCAACGCTTGATTAATAAAGATACTAAGCCGAAAAGAAAATGAATGAATGAATGAATGCACCACAGTTCATTTTTACCATTTCAGTCTTTTAGTCCACTTGTTTACTAGAGTTTGGATGACAACATTCACACTTAATCAAATGGGCTGCACTAACAGAGCAATTTTAAATGAACCAAAGCTGTCAAAACACAGCCTTATAGTACATAATGGTATATTCTACAAACCCCTTTGTTCAGATTACAACAAATTTATTTAAATTGAAACTAAGGGGTTCACAGAACACTTATAGAGTGGTTTACTTAATAGTGTAAATGCTGTATGAAACCTTGGTTTGCACCAAACAAGTGGACCGAGAGCCCTAAAAAGATGGGTCTTATTTCACTTCTACATGCTACGATATGATTTGACTGAAAAATAAACAAAGCGCAAACAAAATGAGAGCACAAGGACAGAATGCTCAGATAATGGTATTTTTTGAGTTCTCGATTGATAAAAAATGCCATCACTCACATACGTATCGCTGTCAACATTGCCAATTTTACATTGTCGTTTTTTTTTTTTGTGAGTATGTTGTTGTATATTGCACTGTCTGTATTTTGCACTGTCTGTATTTTTGCACTGTCTGTATTTTGCACTGTCTGTATTTTTGCACTGTCTGTATTTTGCACTGTCTGTATTTTTGCACTGTCTGTATTTTGCACTGTCTGTATTTTGCACTGTCTGTATTTTTGCACTGTCTGTATTTTGCACTGTCTGTATTTTACACTGTCTGTATTTTTGCACTGTCTGGAGCCAGCACCTAAGCTTTTCACTCATCATAGCACACGTGCTGCTGATGATGTGACATTAAAAGAGATTTGATTTGATTTGATTTGAACCCACACATCTAACAACACATAGCATTGTTTTAGATGGTCCATCTCTAAACATACTGTACATCAAATGTTATTTTTCTTTGTGAGTGTCCGTGTACACTTGTGTGTGTATAATTTTCTTAATGGGCCTAAAAGAGTCGAGAGAACTGAACTACAAAACAAACTTTTATAAACATAGTTGCTTAAAATCAAAAGTATGTGAAACCATGTAAACATAGAATGTGTATAAAGTGTAAACACAATATTTACTACTTTATGGTGAATAAATAACATTTCTGAAATACTGAAGACCAATCACATGCAAGTCCTTTACATTTTTTAACCAGTTTTTGAGTACCAAAATACATAATTTAAAACTAATATAAAAAAAGCAAAATCTTGGACATTTAAGCACACTTTTTTATTCTAAATAAATATGACAAATACGTTCTACAGTCAGCATCTACACTCATGTCATTCTGTCTGTTTTTTTTTTCCTTATCCCAAGGTTCACATAATCATGGATCCGGTCCTTATCCAGAGCAGATGCTTGTCATGGTCACTGATAAGTAGGGCCAGACGGAATCTGCGGATGTTTTTTGCAATTTCTGCGGAGAATTTTGGTAAAAATCTGCGGATTTCTGTGGAATTATTTTGGGAGTCTCATAACTAAATCCTTAATATGTGAAATATGTGTCATTTAAAAACTGAATAAATTCAGATTTACACACATTTACTCAAGTAAATAAACAGAATTAATGATAGGCTAAAAATCTGCGGAAATGGAAATTTTGGCCACTGTTGCCTCTGGCTTGCTTCTTTGGGTCTGGTGGAGCTGCTCTTCAGTGTATCATCCTTCAGTAGTGACATTTGTAATAAACTGAACTGAACTTCAACGGTGACATTTTGTTATGAAATGAACTGAATCAGTTTTAATTGAAGTATAACTACACAAGCATTCTACCACTACTCTCCAGCCTTCCTGATATGCTGGAATGTTTCACAATCTGAAATATTGTTATGTTTTTTTTGTCATTTTCTGACACAATCTTGTACAAGCACTATAGGAATAAGAATGACCTGACAACAGTCCAAAAATATTTAAGTTTTAAAAAAAGGCAAAGTTACATTATACACACTTTCTTTTTTCACCAGTTCTTGTCTTCTCTGGAAATTGAACCAACAACCTTGGCTTAGCTGGTGCTATGTTCTACAGTTTAAACTATACGGGAAGCTTATTTCCAGCTTTAAATACACTACTTTTACTAACATTTTAGTCAATGTTTTAATAATTGTTCCCCTTTTAGTGCTTTGGTATTATCTACATCTAAAAATAAAGAAACAATAAAAGGATTGCTACAAAGTTTTATCATATTTTCCAAGGCCTATATAACAGTGCAGCAGTGTCTGTAGTTGTTGAGCTATAAATCATGCAGATTATGCTTCTGTATGATAAAGCTTGTTGTTTTCCTCACTTTGCTCAACACTTCAGGTCAGTGCACTTGATAAAACAAGCTCTTGTGGGCTACGTGTCTCAGCGGCCTCCCGGATGACACATCTGACGCTGCAGATCGAGCTGTGGATGTACTTTCGTTGGTCAGTACAGCTGAGTCTGCCACACTGCAGAACAAACAGCATGGAGAAAAGAGTTCACTGTCAATCATTGATGGATCTGTTAATCACTAGCCATCAGAAACATATAAACAATCTGAGTAGTGGTGAATATTTGACCATTTATATAACAGATTAGTAAAAAATAAAAAGAGAGAGAGAAATGAATTAATGTTAATTCATATTTGGAAACATTTTTCAATTTGTTAATACTTGTCAATAAGAGTACACTACCTGACAAAAGTCTTGTCGTCGATCCCAGTTGTAAGAGCAACAAATAATAACTTGACTTCTAGTTGATAATTTGGAAAATTGGCAGAAGGTAGATTTTTCAGATGAATCATCTGTTGAACTGCATCCTAAGCATCACAAATACTGC